>VMBQ01003064.1:75661-117036 GCA_007657795.1 Dreissena rostriformis
GTGTAAAAAGCTACTTCCGGTCTTACTGATTGTTTTAACTTTTGTTTTTAATGACTCCCTACCCAAGTGTCATCCAAACCAGTATTTACTCGATGATTCATTAGTCAATATTACATTGAAAACACCTACTTTCGAGAACAGCTGGACTCGTTATGATCTTGTATATAACATTGATATACATGAGTGCGATTTGTCACTGGACAACATACTTTTTTCAAAGAGCTTGGAATTCGAACCTCATCATTTACTGTTCTATCATTTCAAACATACACGGCGTGTGCCATCTAAGCCAATGCATGTACGTGACTGCATTCGTGTCTTCCTTCTGATACTGGCTGGTGATGTGGAACTTAACCCAGGACCTCCTAGATACCCTTGTGGACTATGCTACAAGCCGGTGGCATCTTACCACCGTGGCATCTACTGTGAGGGTTGTTACTCATGGTGGCATGCTATCAAATGTGCAAAATTAACCCCAGCTGAATACTCTTCGCTGGGCGCCTCAGAGGACCCTTGGATCTGCAAACACTGTGATATCCTATCAAACTTTTCAAACTCTTTTTACAGTGACGATGAATTAAACCAATCATACCACAGTAACATGTCTTATGAATCCGAATCTGACTGTGATATATTTGGTCAACTCAACAACATGAGAAAACAACATCCGAAAAAGTTTCTCTTCGCTTGCCTGAACATAAACAGTCTTAGAAACAAATTTCATTTTATACAGGAACTTTTAACAAAGAATACCGTTGACTTATTAATTTTACTTGAAACCAAAATTGACTCTTCCTTTCCAGATGCTCAGTTTGCAGTAGACAACTTTCACCTCTGGAGAAAAGACAGAACAGCACATGGAGGTGGTGTGGCGGTGTATCTTAGGTCTCAAATAGCTGGCGAACGAAAACCGATGCTTGAATTTAGTGAACTAGAAAATGTTACATTAGAGGTAAATCTAGAAAATCAGAAACTTTTATTTATTTGTACTTACAAGCCTCCTTCAGTTAAAAATAATGTTTTCGAAGATCAGTGCCAAATGACTATAGACAAAATAACGAGCAAATATGACAACATTTTTTTCCTTGGCGATTTGAACTTTGATATGTTGGATAGTGCAAAATGCCAGCCACTAATGAATATATGTGATACTTTTGATTTGGATAATATTGTAAACAACCCTACATGTTTTACTGTAAATGGAAAACCATCACTTTTAGATGTCATTTTAACAAACTGTAAATCGTTAGTTTTTAAATCATGCAATTTTTCATGTGGTCTTAGTGATGTTCATAACATTATTTGTTGTCAACTTAAACTTGAAAATCAGACAAATAAAACAAAATTCTGTTATTATAGAAGTTATAAAAACTTTGATGTTGATAAGTTTAATCATGAATTAAATGATAAAATGTCTACTCTTGATATGAATGGAGATGTAAATACTGACTATGAAAAATTCAGCAATGTACTTTTAAATTTAACAGATAAACATGCTCCTTTAAAACAGAAAAAGATGCTCCATAAACCAGTACCTTTTATGAATAAGGCATTAAAACAAGCAATATATCAAAAACGAATGCTGTTAAATAAATACAACAAGTACAAGAATGCAAAAAACTGGGATAAATATAGAAAACAAAGAAATCTAGTTAATAATTTAAGGAGAAAATCTATAAACAAATATTTTCTGGACCGATGTATTGGTGGATGTCAATCAAAAGATTTCTGGCCAACAGTAAAACCATTTTTAACAAATAAAGGCACAATAACCAATAAAGATACTATTTTATATGAAAATGCCAATTTAGTAAATGATCAAACCGAGGTAAGCGAAATTTTTAATGACTTCTTTGTTAATGTTGCGAAAAACATTGGTAATGATTCAGTTCAAATAGATTCTTCACATCCTAGTATAACTAAAATAAAAGAAAATATATCCTCTTCAGTAAAATTTGATTTTAAACCTGTAAATGAAGAATTCATTAATAAGCAAATAGACAAACTAGGTACTAAAAAAGCTACAGGCCATGACCGCATCCCCTCTAAAATAGTGAAACTTGCCAAACCGTCATTAATTAAACCAATTACAAAGTTAATATATAAATCATTTTCCACAGCAACATTTCCAGATAATCTTAAAATAGCTGAAGTAAGTCCCCTACATAAGAAAAACAGTTCATTAGATAAAAGCAACTATAGGCCAGTCAGAATACTTCCAATAATCTCAAAACTGTACGAAAGGGCAATTAATACACAAATACTAGAATTCTTTAACCAACATTTCAACATTTACCTCTCAGCATTCAGACCAGGATATGGCTGCCAAACTACACTCTTAAAAGTAATCGAGGATTTGAAATTAGCATTAGACCAAAATAAATATACAGCTGCAATTTTAATGGACCTGTCCAATGCGTTTGACTGTCTTCCGCATGACCTTCTTATATGAAAACTTCAATCATATGGTGTGTCCAAAAATGCTAAATCTTTATTTTATAAAGTTACTTATCAAATCGAAAACAATGTGTTAAATTAGGGACCAGTAAAAGTAGTTTTAGAGACATTATAAAAGGAGTTACACAAGGTTCAATATTAGGCCCTGTACTTTTTAATATATTTATAAATGACATTTTTCATTTTGTAACTGAGTGCAATATATATAATTATGCTGATGATAATACACTTTCTTGCTCAAACTCAAACATAGAAACAGTAAAGGAAAACCTAGAAAAAGACAGTCATAACATAATTAAATGGTTCGAGAACAATAAAATGCAAGCAAACCCTGATAAGTTCCAGGCTATTAAAATAGGAAATAAAACGTATAAAACTAATATATCTTTTGATTTGGACAACATAAATATTCAGTGTGAAGATGAAGCGACATTATTAGGTGTAACAATTGATTTCCAATTGAATTTCAATTATCATATCTCAAATATATGTAAAAAAGCATCTAGGCAACTCAATGTACTTAGGCGAATAAGTCACACTTTATACAAATTAGGTAAACTTAATATTTACAACTCTTTTATTTTATCAATTTTTAATATTGTCCATTAACATGGCATTTTTGCGGAGAAGTTAACACTAAGAAATCGAAAAGATTCAAGAACGTGAACTACGTTTTATCTATAATGATTATAATTCTAATTATGAAACTCTCCTAGACAAATCTAAACTACCATCTCTTAAAATAAGACGTATGCAATCAATGGCTATAGAAACCTTCAAGATAATTAATTAAAAAAAACTACCTACTTACATGATTTGATTAATATTAAACAAAATAGAAATTACTCTTTTAGGTATACAAACACTGCTGAAGTACCACAGGTTAGAACTACTAAATACGGGCTCAACTCATTCCGCTCAGGAGCAGCCAGACTCTGGAACTCCATGCCACAACATTAATACAGAGTATTATTTCTGTTAATACCAATGATTGTCCATGTACTATGCGTCACTTTAATAAAAAAAAGTACAACTACTTACTTATTATCGTTAACTCCATCACCACATTACAATAGTTATCGGTATATCCATTATCACAATGATCTGCATCATTTTATTAGCAATATAATCAGCAGCAACAGACGCTATTTCTGTCTGCTTCTTTCAGCAGTCCATTAAAACACAATTATAGTTTCAAGTTTTTTACTGGAATATCGGCAAAACGCCATTGACCATTTACAAACAAGTAAATAAAGTATAGTCAAAGTGCATTAGGACAATCTAATACACACACGCACATAAACACAAACTACAATGAAAGTGTGCAAACATTATGTACACCCGTGTACGTAGACACAACAATTCGAAAAGAGCAAACACGTAATACATAGACAACATATTAAGGGTTACAAACAATATTTATTTAAGAAGCAGCAAATGCTCGTATGTTGTCCTCACGCAGTTTTTTGCATCAGTAATGAATCTGACAACATTGATAATAACTTTATTATTTTGACAAGATAGTACACATGTATGTTTATAAATTTCACTAAATTTGGCAAATTTGATCGAATTCAATATTTTGTTCGTAGATCTTTATAGATTGGGCAAGTTAGATAAAAATACAAATAGCTATGTATGTATTGTATAATAAACTACACAGTAAATACGTTTACTTTGTTGGCTAAAGATAATATGCGCATTTTGTTTCACATGTTATCAGATGACATGGTGTGTTGTTTCAGAATTTCGAAAGCGACGGTTTTTTAATCAATATGTTTAATTAATTATTGAAAGACACTTAAGCGATCTGCAATAGCATCACTGTGCTTACTGATCCGGTTGTTAAAGAGTTTAGACCGTGAGTGTTTCTCTTGGAAGAAATACAACGTAGTTTATGCTTTCCGGTGGTTTTTAGAGAAATATCAGTGAATTATAACTGTTTCGAACAGTGAAAATAAACAGTGAACATTTTCGAAAGTTTTCTTTGTTTTACCAGAACATTAAAAAAAAATCATTCGTAAGCATAAAATAAAAAGAACATTTGTTGGATTCGGTGGAATATCGATTTTAATTCACTCGTGATCATAGACAAAATATATTTTCTATGATCACTCGTGAATTAAAATCGATATATAACCAAACCCANCATAGCATATCATCGGGGAGCTTCCATGAGTTTCACTGATATATTTGTTATTTAATGCTTTTCTTTGGTAAATAATGAAAATATAAGGAAATTAAAAAAGGTGAGTCGCTGTTTAAAACAAAATGTAAAATAGCAGTAAAAGATAACCTTCATTTTTATTATTACTGGAAAATCTTTTTCCTTGTTCCATAATTCATATAATAACTGAAACGACAAATAAACAAATCTTTAGTACGAAAACTTAACGTTTCAACATAAACTGATGGTCGCACTTATTAAACTTTAGGTGTGTTTATTGGTTTAAATGCATGGTCTAGCAGTTTCAATCATTTAGCAATATAATTGTTTGATATATCATGTGGCCTTATAAAATTGTACTTAAAGTACTGTATTGTTGACCTAATATAGCCGCAAAAAAGACGTACCACACGGCACTCCTGTATCTGAATGCGACGGACATCAGTACAACGCATGTCTCTCTTACCCTCGCAACACCTCACACATTGGTTGATCAATCCTGTACATTGGTACGAAATGAAACCCTTCGAGCATACACATGCGACATTAAAGATTGCGCATCTGTCGTAAATCCACCGCTGGGAATCAGCAAGAGCGGCCTTAGATTCGCCGTCGACAACGACACAGACACCACCCCGGTGATTGTGCTCCAGGCATACGGAAAGATGCAGGAAGGCTACGCTGCAATTGAAGACGCAAATCTTGGGACAGAGTATTACGTCGGCACGTACTGCAGCATGGGAGGCTACTGTCAGTTCGCCGTCACTCCCGTCTTCGACGACACGGTCGTTACCGTGCACCTTCCCGACGGTTTAAGCAAAACGCTGAAGTGCAGTAATACCGCAATAACCAATGTCGTCGGCGTCCCAGTCACGTTGAACGAGCTGGAAGTACTTCGGATCGAGTCTAAGCAAGACATCAGCGGAACACGAATCGTCGCTAGTAAGAACATCGCCGTGTTTGTTGGGACTAGAAATATCCAGTCTTCGTTCATGATCGAACAGATTCCGCCAGTGAACAAATGGGGAACTGAGTTCCTCTTTGCACCGAACCCGAGAAATAATGCCGGAGATTTGATGAAAATAATCACGAAAACCGTTGACACGAAAGTATCAATAACCGGGTTTTCGTCGTTCATTATACCAAGGAACATTTCATCGGTTGAAAGACGTATCGACTGGGGAATGAACAGCGTTGTAAGGACAAGTAGACCGGTTCTCGTTTTGCATATCATGTCGATTAACCTGTACAACGGGACGGGAAACGTGGTGGTGTCGCCATCGATGGTGGTGGTACCTGACACGAGCCACTGGATCAAGTCAGGCACTGTTACATGCCCTTGTGACAACGCTTATGTGGTGAAGACAGAAGACCTACGTTCGGCCACTTCTGGTGCAAATGAAATGCTAGCAGTGAGAACACACATAAGAGTTACGAATCAAACGTGTCGTACAAGCGAATCTTTCGCTGTCACCGGAACGGTCTATGCTACATGCAACAATCCATCGGCATTTTTGCTGCACTCAAACTGGGCTGCAGACACTACGGTAAGGCACGTATATAAACCATATTATGTGTACTAAAATAATGTATATTGTATATGTTTAGGACACTGTTTAACCATTGCCTGGATTGATGTTTTCTTAAGAATGATTGTTTTAAAACAACATGTTTTATCATAATTAATTGACTGTAATGCTGTTGCACATATGTTATTATTGTAAAACGTTGTTAAATACGTATTACATGTATTAAACAAGCAGTTTACGCAAACATGTTTTTTTTACAAAGCCACATTTGTTAAACTGTTACTCTTTTTAAGAGACGTTTTATGACAAGATTGCTGTTACCAAGTCCCTTTGTAATAATTGTTACTTAAACAAATGTCAGTGTCAGAATTTTTCGGATTGTGCTCATTGCGCAGCATTGGCTCGTGACCAGATTGATATTGATGGTCACAATCTGATATATTTCTAAGACTGTTAGCCTAACGCAGCATATGCCGGGGACCAGATTGATGCTAATGGTCAAAACCTAATATGTTTCTATGGGCTGTTCGTAGCACAGCATTGACCGGGCACCAGATCGAGATTGTTAGCTGTTAGCGAAGCGAAGCATATGCTGGGACCAGATTGATGCTTATGGTCAACATCTGATATGTTTGTATGGACTGTTCGTAGCGCAGCATTGACAGGGCACCAGATCGATATTGATGGTCATAATCTGATATATTTCTAGGACTGTGTTCGAAGCACAGCCATTAACCAGATCGATATTGATGGTCACAATCTGATTTAATTCTAGGACTGTGTTCGAAGCGCAGCCGGGAACCAGATCAATATTGATGGGCAAAATCTGATTTTTTTCTAGGAGTGTGTTTGAAGCGCAGCCGGGAACCAGATCGATATTGATGTTCACAATCTGATTTATTTCTAGGACTGCGTTCGAAGCGCAGCCTGGGCCGGTGACCAGATCGACAATGATTGTGATGGTCTCGTGGACGAGGACTCTTGCACCGAGTCAGACAAACGTACGTATATAACTGTGTATTTATACATTTATTTGATGTTTTCCGGTGGTTTATAGAGAAATATTCGTGAATCAAAACTGATGATTTAATTTCAAACAGTGGAAATTAACATGGAAAATTATCGATAACTCTCATTTTTTTACCGGAAATATTAGTTCATATAATCATCATTTAAATTCATTTGTAAGCATAAAATAAAAATAATTTGTGTTGGATTTTCTGGAATATCTTTTTTAATTCACAAGCATGAAAACAAAAATATTTTCACTCGTGTATGCGCCACTCGATAAAAAAATATTTTCTATGATCATCACTCGCGAATTTAAATCGATATTCCACCAAATCCAACAAATATCCTCTACATAATTAATAATAATATCCAATACATGGTCTATTATAAACTTTGCGAATTAAAGACTACGCATGCAAGCCGGTTTTAACAATGTTGGAAAATGCATATACAATATAGTTTGTGTATTCATAACTCTTTAATTTATCAACATCAGCAGGTTCAAATTTGTTATGGCTAATGACAGTGTCAGCATTTAATAATAAACATCTCACTATTCTCGTGTGTTTGAGTAGTATCTTTTTTCCCAACAGTCTTCCTTCGAAATGGTTCTGGAGAAAGTTACAAATTAACCCACAACAAACTTATCTATGTATATACATGCACCTTTAACCCATTGATTAAAAACAAACATGTATCCATCAGTGTCAGGCCATCATGCATCAACGTTTATACACGCAATTTAATGACGCAAATTAATCATATACACATTAATATACGATTAGCTTCCATGTGTTTGTTTTGTTAGACATCATTCAGTAACGTTAAATTTGCAAGTAAGTCTGTTCTATTATGGGTGTATTTGTACGTGCGTACAAATACGTTTAACCGCAAAATTCCGCGAATTCTTATAGCAATAAACATTCTAAAAGCGTTTCTTGGACAATGCATCCTTGAAAACTTATTCATTTGGAAATAAGCAATAATCAATTAAATTATGGTTGTTTTTACAGAACTGGTCGTCATTACAGCAAATAAAGAAGGGACAACCAATTTCACAGCTGTCGATATCGAGGGTGTCAGATGGATACCTGTAAGCGTTGGACTTGACATAAGCAGCATAGCCGTCATAAAACTTCACCGAGGCCCGGGGTCCACAGAGGATACTGTTATCATGGTATACATTCAAACACCAATGAGGTGTATACCGCCTTTTATTCGCTCATTTCTCATACAGGCAGAAAAATAGAAAAAAAGTTTCGATGCAAAACTAACCAAACCTCTCCATCATAAAGAACGCAAAAGGAAACCTTGATCCTGAGTGCACTTATCTCAGATATATGCAATCTCACATATTCTTAATCAAACACAGATTTCAGTCGGTCTCAAAACTTAAACACATATCTGATCACCATGTTGAGGATAATGTCCTAACAAATGAGGAAAAAAAACTGAGTCAGATTATTGACTTTAGTATTTTTGTGTTCACGGAAAGATGAATTTACTCAAATAAGTAATGTTGTTGAGCAGATGACTGATTAACCAGGAATTACTAATACAACACAGACATTTGAGCAATGACTTATTTAACCAGGGTTAGTATCATGAACATAGTTAAGTCAATATTTGAAATCAACATTGACTATTTTCTAAATTTTAAGTTTAGTTTGGTCATCATGCTCAACCGGTATTTAGTCTTAGAGAATTTTTTTTATAGTGTGGAGAATGACGTATCCCTGAGTTCAAGGAGGAATATTTGCATATTCTTTAAGCTGAGATTTGATGACGCTCGTGAGCTGACCGACATTCTCAATATTTATCTGATTGAAATCTCAATTCTCATCTTCTAGGTTGAGTTCAATAATTAAGAATATTCATGAAACTAGACACAGGAGTCACTTATACAACACGAAGATTTGAGTTCCATTTCTGATCAGTGAGATTACTTCTTGGGCAATCAATATATGTGTAATTAGTAACGCTCCCGTATATACAGAGGGGACTATCGGTTAACCGCCGAGCAATCCATGTGTCCGTCTGCCTATCTGTCCGTTCAATAACTCCACGACTAAAACCAGGTTGATGAAACTTAATATACAGATAGAGGACCATATAGGGAATATTTTTCCTCTGACAAACGTTTTGGTTGTTAAAGTAACTTACATAATTAAACACCAAAATGGAAATAAAATATGGATCCTGCAACAACTCAAAAAGTACTTTAGCTAGGTTGATAAAACTATGTATTTTGATAGAGGGCCATATGGTAAATATGCATGTTATTGCAGTTTTTTTACAGACAAAAACTGTGGTTTCTATGGTAACTCAAATAATTCAAAACTAAAATCTGCATCCTGGCATAACTAAAAAGTGCTTAAGCTGGTTAATACAAGTTATGGAGACCCTGTTCCTATTCCGACAACACTAACCCGCTGTTGTTTCGTCTGTGAAGCTCGAATTTTCTTATTTTGTTTTCTTTTATTTTCTTTTATTTTCTCAAAAATGCGATTAAGTGATTTTATTTGTGCTTCAGGCGACTCCATCGGAAATAATGATAACGTCGTGTGACATGAATGCATGCGTTGATTCTCCTGCGTCACAAACATTGTACAGCGAGCGCCTTCATAAAATACAAATACAGATCGAGCCGAGTAATATTTCCATTACTTGGGTATGTACAAGTAGCATGGAGATCGTTAGATGAGCGATGATTTTTAACTTAACGAAAAGTACCACATTATACATTTAGAACCGGTTTCTAGGAAACCCAGGCTTAATGCATATGCGTAAAGTATCGTCCCAGATTAGACTGTGCAGTCCGCCTATATTGGATTTTTATTCAGAAGAGACACCCTTTAAACGGAAACAATTCCATACACGCGGAAAGTGACGATACTTATCGCACATGCATTCAGCCCGGGTTTCCCAGAGCGTTGATGAATTTGTGTTATGTGTTTGACAATGTTTTTTTCTGAGATTAATTGTAACGTTTTATGGTGTATGTGGGATTTTGAGTGAAGGCGTTCATGTAGTATGAAGAGTTTAGGATTCCACAAGGAGGGTTCCGTTATATGAGACTGGGGATCATAGCGAGTATTATTGTGCATGTCATATTGGCTGCTAGTACTATCAATTGCTAGTTTGTAGTTATCTTAACTTCATTCTACATCTTTGATTTACTACATGATGAAATGAATAAAGGCAATACGTATATGTACATATATAGTGAATATTGTATTACAAGTGCATTCAAGACAGTGTTTCATGCAGTTTGTGCCGATATCTTAAGATTAAAAACAAATCATTGAATACGTCAGAAATCGGTTACACAATGTCACGTCGCGTGCAGCATACAAGTGTACATGAATGCTGTACATATCGAAATTTTGGACTAGAACACAGGCTTATTAAATTCAAGTAATTCTGATGTTTTTCATATTGCCATAAGTAGCATAGAAACTGTCTTGTATGCCCAAGTTGAAATTCTTAAATTAAAAATGGTTTAAAAAAGTTATTTGAAAAAAGCACCACTTATCGATGTGTTTACATCCCTAAACGTTTGATTGCAAACTCCGCACAGTCACGTGATCCTGCACACAGATGAGTAGATTTCAGTCTTGAGTACCGTGGCTGCTAACTCGCCCACACTCGTATAACTTAACACGTGTTTTGTTATTTTTCAATGTCGCCTGCAGTCAAATTCTACAGGTTATCCTACGAGAACAAATAGGTCAATACAACAGATGCCAACTGAAATGGTCTTGTATTCGGCAACAGGTGTGGCAACGTTCAAGTTAGGTAAGTCTTTTGCAGGAGAAGTTCCCAATTTGAAAGCAGTGAGGTGAAACTCTTATAAAGACTGTATTTTTTTTTTGTAATATACAGTCAAGTTACCATTACCTGATCATTACCTATAGCGGATCACTTTGATGTTCAAGAATGCGTATCGAGATAAATAGTTGACATTGTTAGATGATATTTTGCACACAGCATCTTTAAGGCCTGTTCTTTACAGCGCAATGATTGAGTCGAAATCGGAGCTACTCTTTGTCAAACATTTCGGTATATTTTGCTGACATGTATATACGACTTTGTTGACTTCCGTCTCGTTTCCAAATCGATGTTGAACATTTTTCGCGGCCACATGCTATAACTCTATTGGAAAGTTAGAAGTTTACGCATTAATTTAAAGGCCATTAAGAAGTCTTTCTGCAAAAGTCCATTTAAGTTTTGATTCGTGTTTAAGATTTTGCAACCCTTACATGAAATGAAGAAATAGGGCAATAACGGATCAAGCGTGATAATATGCGTATTGATAATATTTTATATTAAAATATATGCAAATCTTGTTGATTCTTACAATAAATTATGTCAATCTTAATGTTTTTTTGTATGTTCCATGTTCAAGATCGATGATTTGATATGATTCGAAAATTTTACATGGGTTATAAGATGCCCATATCTTTTCGATCTATTTAGGATTTTCAACCGAAAATTCAAACAACAACACCATGCGTAAAGTGTAGATACAAGATCACATATAGAAAACAATGAATAAAAAAAACAAATAAATATAGTCTATAACTGGCAATGTAACTTGCAAGACATCTCCCCCTAACACTTAATAACGTGTGGATTGATTTAAAATCAGTATTTTGGCGGAAATTGCAGAAATTGCAAGCGAGCATTATTAGACAAGCTTGAAAGTCAATTTTACAATACAAGGTCAAAATATTATTTGACACTGTATGCAATATAAGCTGAAAAAAGGTGTTATTGACAGTTAAGTCTTTCTGACACGGCACTCATATTATGCCTTGACATTAACAGTATGACCGAAGAAATGAAGTACAATACTCTTACATTGCAGAGTTGATGGTGAAAGACTGTGGGAACATCTATTCTGGTATGTCGAAAAATTAAGCTGTCATATGGTATTATTGTTATTGTTCTTCTTGTTGTTTTTTTCTTCTTTTCTTCTTCTTCTTTTTTTACTACTACTACTACTACTACTGCTACTACTACTAATACTACTACTACTACTACTACAACTACTACTACTACTACTACTTCTACTACTACTACTACTACTACTAGAACTACTACTACTANATTGTTATAATATTAAGATTTCCGGAATCATTTCTCTTTTCCAGAACATACATGGCAAAAACAAACACTTGCCATGTTTTGCAAGGACGCTGTCGACACGAGTTATATCCAGATACCACCACCAGATACTCTGGGGAAGGAACATTTCATTCCAAAACTGGATATCAACGCTACAGTGTTTGTACAGAGCATCGAGGACAACAACGATATCAACATCAAAAGCTCGAACGATATGTCTATCGTTTTTAATAACACGGACGAGTCATTTAAAATCCCACTGACCAATGGCACGGTATGAGTATGATTGTTGTTGTGACGGTTGTGGCGACGATAATGATATTGATGATAGTGCTTGTAAGAATGATAATGATTTGGGATAAATACAATTATGGTGATAATGAAACAATAACGATAATAATGCTGATTATAACAATTACACTTATGATGCTGAATGTTACGAAAATGATTAGGGCTATGTTGATAATTTAAATAATCTTGATAATCTAAATGTTGATCTTATTGTGGGTGAGGGTGATGATTTTGATGATGCCGATGATGCTGATGATAGTGGTGCTAGTGATGGTGGTGGTGCTGGTGGTGGTGATGATAATGAAAATGATATTGAAGTCTCTGATCGTCTGTTCAGCCTTTCAGCCTGAACTCTACGAAGCCTGTGTACGTGCTTCTCCAAGTGATTAACATGACGATGTTCATCCCTTCAACCGATCAGTACACTAACTCAAGCGAAAAGGATTTTCAATCTACGTATGTTTATATATGAGTAGCGATAATATCCATATGCTCCATCAGTCTTCCTATTATGATGTCTTCGGTCGCCTTTCTTTTTTCATGCACTAATTCATTCATTTATTGCTTTGTTTCTTCTTTCTTCCTTCCTTTCTCGTTTTCCTCTATCTTTTTCCGTAAATCACTATTTTATCCTGCACGTTTGTCATATTATTGTATTCGTTGCTTACTTTCCTGCTTGTCGCATCGTGTACTTCTTTCAGTCTATCCTCCATTTCTTCTGCGACTCATCTCTCCCTCCATCCCTGCCGTAGAAAACATTATTTAATTTATGTATGAACTGGTTTGCTTAGAAGGCTACGTTATTTCATTTTTCATTGATTTAATTGTTCCGTTAAATTAGTCATTACAACGTTCTCAAAATGTTTTGTTTCCTTGTAATAATTTGCCGTATAGCGAACACATTACCATTATTTATAAGTTAGGTGTTATTAAAAATGTTTCTTTACTAGAGAAGCCAAAACAGTTATTATTTTATTATTTTATATTTTAAGTGGCATCAATGGCACCTTCTGCGTAACGAACACAGGCCAGGACGTCTCTGCTGTTGCCAATGGGCCTTGTTTCTGTATATTTAGGACGTCAGAAAACATGTTTAATGGCAGTGGTCAGTCTTATAAAACAACATATCCGGTATGATCTTTGTTCTGTACTTGAAGGTTACATGCTTAGTAATTCATTGTAATTCCTTCAGAAATTCAGTTCTAAATAGCTCCTTTTATTTTAAGCTGTTACAGTACAGCCCATGCGGAACCAGCAAAGTCCGCGGCTACGCCGCGGACAGTAATTNTACTACTACTACTACTACTACTACTACTTCTACTTCTACTACTACTACAATTGCTGCAACTACAATTGCTGCTACAACGACTTCTTTTACTCTTGCTGCTACTACAAATTCTTTCACTACGTAAAGTACTATCTCTAGTACTTCGTCTTTCTTTACTACTGCTATGACTACTTCTTTTTCTACTACTATTTCATTTGCATAGTTGTAACATAATCACAATCGTCGCTGGCTTCATCGTCATCATTCGCATCACCGCCAACTTCATCACTTCAAAAAACATCCTTTATGAATTTTTCGTTATATCTAGGTGTGCCAGACAGTAAGGGGCTTCGGTTTGTGTTCCCACCAATTCCTTTGTACTTTTGGCTCAACATATCGGCTCCTAACAAAGACGCCGAAGTGAACATCTTTACTTTGAACGGAATGACAAGAACTGTCGTAACAAATGTGACCGTGGCAGCTGACAATCATCGGATTTATGGAAATTTACCCCTAAACAAACTGGTATTGTATTAACCCTGTGCGAAGCGTTTTGAAAATCTTACAATATGTGACCAGAGCTATACTTGCGATTAAACGAATTGTGTTTTCAATATCAAACTGTTTATTCTTCGAGGAGATGTTCATTGATACCGATACCCAGAAAATACACATACATCATAACATACTATCTTTTTAATCAGGTGGTCATAGAATCCAACGAAGAAATAGCAATTTCGGTGTTAGAGAAATCCACCTACCCTTACCAGACCAGGCTCATTCCGACGGATGTGTTGTCTTCTGTGTACAAAAAAGGTATCGCTAGACTTTTCTTTTATGCCCGCGGCACACCGGACTGTTGTGGTGTCTTCACCACGTCCAAAAAAGTAGATATATCAAAGGTATCAAAATAAAGTCTATCGCGGCGTTCCCACCACGTGTTTAATGCGTTTATATAGCGCTTTAGCGGCGTTCACGTGGCGATAATTGACGACTTAAGAGTGTCCACGTTGGCGTGTCTTCTTCGACAATACTGAGACCTTGACGTTATCATTGGGTTGCTTCTGGCGTTCTCAGGGCGACCCCTGTTGTTCTTGTCGGAACGCAGTAACAACGCCTAATATAAGCATGTCTTTTGAATATGTTACAAAAAGTCGGCACAAGGTCGCCACTTTTGGTGTGCTTAGTGTTTGGACGCCGTCTTACGCGTTCTCATAACATACCTTCTGCGTCCTTGGCAATTTTACCGCAAATTGGGTCGCAGTAAAAACGAAGAAAGAACGCCAGTGCGCTGTGACAAGGCACGCGATATTCAATGTGTTTGTCTGTGGCTATGTTACGACAAACATCAAGTACAGCAGTAGTTTATATTCATATAATGCTTTTGTTTATTTTTTTTCCAGTTTCCATAGCCGGTTCTAATTGTCAACACGTTAACTTAAATTACGGACAACTAGAAGAAACCACTGGTGCCTCTATAGGTATGATTGAAAGTTACCAATTAGATCAGGTGTATCTTTACGTTAGGGAACGTCCTTTTTACGTTTTCATTTTTCGTTCGGAGGCTTTTCTTTCGATACATAGTAAAATATGCAACTATAATGTCAAATCTTGTATAACAAATGATGGTTTTAAAGGAACAACAAATGTACATATTTGTGAAAAATGGCATAACATCAATCGATAAGGGAAGTCAAAGCTTTGGTCTAAGATAGGATTTTAGTATTTAAGAAATAAAATCAAATCTAATTTTTTAACATATCTTATAAAATGATTCTAAACGGCAAATAAACCTACCTTTGTTTTTTAACAAATGCAATTGTTATAATATTAAGATTTCCGGAATCATTTCTCTTTTCCAGAACATACATGGCAAAAACAAACACTTGCCATGTTTTGCAAGGACGCTGTCGACACGAGTTATATCCAGATACCACCACCAGATACTCTGGGGAAGGAACATTTCATTCCAAAACTGGATATCAACGCTACAGTGTTTGTACAGAGCATCGAGGACAACAACGATATCAACATCAAAAGCTCGAACGATATGTCTATCGTTTTTAATAACACGGACGAGTCATTTAAAATCCCACTGACCAATGGCACGGTATGAGTATGATTGTTGTTGTGACGGTTGTGGCGACGATAATGATATTGATGATAGTGCTTGTAAGAATGATAATGATTTGGGATAAATACAATTATGGTGATAATGAAACAATAACGATAATAATGCTGATTATAACAATTACACTTATGATGCTGAATGTTACGAAAATGATTAGGGCTATGTTGATAATTTAAATAATCTTGATAATCTAAATGTTGATCTTATTGTGGGTGAGGGTGATGATTTTGATGATGCCGATGATGCTGATGATAGTGGTGCTAGTGATGGTGGTGGTGCTGGTGGTGGTGATGATAATGAAAATGATATTGAAGTCTCTGATCGTCTGTTCAGCCTTTCAGCCTGAACTCTACGAAGCCTGTGTACGTGCTTCTCCAAGTGATTAACATGACGATGTTCATCCCTTCAACCGATCAGTACACTAACTCAAGCGAAAAGGATTTTCAATCTACGTATGTTTATATATGAGTAGCGATAATATCCATATGCTCCATCAGTCTTCCTATTATGATGTCTTCGGTCGCCTTTCTTTTTTCATGCACTAATTCATTCATTTATTGCTTTGTTTCTTCTTTCTTCCTTCCTTTCTCGTTTTCCTCTATCTTTTTCCGTAAATCACTATTTTATCCTGCACGTTTGTCATATTATTGTATTCGTTGCTTACTTTCCTGCTTGTCGCATCGTGTACTTCTTTCAGTCTATCCTCCATTTCTTCTGCGACTCATCTCTCCCTCCATCCCTGCCGTAGAAAACATTATTTAATTTATGTATGAACTGGTTTGCTTAGAAGGCTACGTTATTTCATTTTTCATTGATTTAATTGTTCCGTTAAATTAGTCATTACAACGTTCTCAAAATGTTTTGTTTCCTTGTAATAATTTGCCGTATAGCGAACACATTACCATTATTTATAAGTTAGGTGTTATTAAAAATGTTTCTTTACTAGAGAAGCCAAAACAGTTATTATTTTATTATTTTATATTTTAAGTGGCATCAATGGCACCTTCTGCGTAACGAACACAGGCCAGGACGTCTCTCCTGTTGCCAATGGGCCTTGTTTCTGTATATTTAGGACGTTAGAACACATGTTTTATGGCAGTGGACAGTCTTATAAAACAACAAATCCGGTAAGATCTTTTTTCTAAACTTAAAGTATCCTGCCCAGTAATCTATTGTGAATACTTCCAAAGTCGATTCGAAAAGCGATTCGACAATCACAGCATTGCCCTTTCCGGTTTTTCTTTTATAATAAATGCTGTGAGGTGAATTAGTGGAGACCTCAATGGAATACATAATAATTGTACTCGAGCTAGAGTGAAAGCTATAGTCAAGTTTGATAAATTGATCCATATATGCACACAATTAAAATTTGAACGTGAGAAATAGCTAGCATATACATAAGAAAAAATATACAATCGTTAAATGATGGAAGGGAAAATGAATTAGTATACGTGAAAACTGAAAAAAAAAACATTTCTGATAATCGAAACGTTATTATAAACATGCCATTTATTATCTACGATTGTAAGATGATGTCTTTATTGTATTTTGTATAGTTTTTATCAACATTTATTGAACAAATACTGTAAAATTAAACATGGTATTTAATGTACTTTCTTATGATTTAGCCCTTTTTCAAATGATTGTAGCAAACAATACTTCACGCTGACCTCTACTTGTCTTTACATTTTTTATACGTCAAGCTTATGAGTTTGTTCAAATGATGCCCTGGGGATCTGAATTGACATCGCAATTAATGACACTTGTTTTCGTTATAGTTCTATTGTGAACATTTTTTTACATCTTCTTCTCGGAAACCGCAATGCCCATATGTTTGGTTCTAGGCATGTCTCATCGTATTTAAATTATGCCTTTGGAGGTCACTTGTTTTCATTATATATATATACAGTGAAAACTTAAAAAAATAAGAAAATTGTGATCTCTGAAACCACAAGGTCCAGGGATTTGGTATTTTGCATGTACAATTGTATGGTGATCTTATACTAAGTATGTTCCATTCTGAAGCTTGGGGTCAAAATTTGCCTCGTCCTTGAATCGTGTACCTGGGGTCAAAATTTGCCTCGTCCTTGAGTCGTGTCCCTGGGATAACAATTGTCGCAGCGGTGGATATTGCTTGATTTCCTTTAAAGTATGCAGTGAACACTTACACAATCGTCTGAAACAAAAAGGCCTTAAGGTTTGGTATGGATGTCCTAAACCAGGTTTATTCAAATCATGTACCTTGGGTCAAAATTGGCTCGACCTGGGGATCACCTCTTTCCCTTTATATGTATATACTGAAAAAAATCTCAGAAACCGAAATGCCCAACGAGTGTTATTTCGCATGTAAAATCATATGGTGGTTTTGTACCAAGATTGTTCAAATCTTGCCCCTAAGATCAATATGTGCCTTACCCGGAGTTACCTGTTTTAATGATATCTTAACCGACTTGCAAATGTTCGCGGTCCCTTTAAACAGCAAGGCCACCAGTTAGTTATACGTTTCCCTGTATGACTTTAGTGAAAATGTGTGAAAACTTAAGAAGTCACATGTTTTTCCATATTACATTAGACTTGTTCAGAATAATTGTTGTAAAAATATCCCGAACACGTTAGAAAGCTGTTTCCTTAACATTACACAACTTGAGAATGTTTCAGTTCCCCGACGTCTCAGGTGAGCGACCTGATACCATCTTGCTTCTGTTACCAAAGTATCTCAAAATATGAGTTACCTTACCGAATGCTTTATAGGTCTCCCAATAAGCATTATATTGCAGTATATATGTGCATGTATGTTTTTTTTTCAATTGTCTTTGTTTTCTCAATTATACGGTACAGGTGTGTAGGATGTCAGATGGTGGCATTGCCGACATGAAGGACAACGACTGTGATGGGCTGGTGGATGAGGACTCGTGCCCTGATGTTCGCCTGCCCGGTGTAGTAGGTGCGTAATGTTCCGCCCCAGCTCTGACGTCATATCGACGTCATAGTGACGTTGAATTACAAACCGTTTTGAGAATCGCAGCATAGGTTATGTGTTATAATTGCCAAATATGATGACAAATCTTGGTTAAGATGAGGCGAAGCAAAGCTGCGAAGTGTGTAATAGATCTAGTGTGAAATAGATATTGTCTGTAATATTCGTGTGTGAAATAGATAGTGTGCGTAATAGATCTAGTGTGTGATAGATCTAGTGAGAACATTTATAAGTTAGTGTTTATTAAGAGAATTATTCAGCTAAGAAACCTAAAATGAGGGATCGCATAGACCAAACAGGCTTCTTTTGGGGGGAGACAATATTTGAATATTTATTAAATTACTTAATACTCGCCCCATCTGTTCAGCCAATCAGTAGTCACTGTTTTTGTGACAATTAGTTTCATGAAGAACGTTCTTAATAGACACCTACCAACTAAGAGTTCGCTCTTTTTTCGTAAAGCATTTTACGCTTTGCGCGTAGCTGTTAAACCCTCCGTATTCATATTGTTTGAATGGTTGTTTTTTTTTTCGAAATGAACAACACACAAAAATCGACATTTAATATATAATTTTGAAACTTAAAGGGCGACCACTCAATGAAGTATGAGAATGGTTTATGTTAACAATGGGCTGAGCGAGAGCACTAGCTATCGATATAAAGTAACCACAGAGCGGACTCGTTAAATAACTTTTATACATTGGTACAGTGGGCTAAAACTATTACTTAATTTAGACGATAACTCTGAATAAATTATATGTTCAGATATGTTAACTAAAAGTATACAGTTTACTAAGACATGCTTTTGTTGAAGACTCAGACCTCGACGGTGCTGTGAATGAAGACTGTAACCGAACTGGTAAGTATGGATGAATTATTTGGGCGGACAATACCCTGGAAAAAAAGTCAAAGCTGAAAATATTCCATAAAATGATATTCACAACTTACATGATATATTCTTTAAACATAAAAAATCATACAATTCAGTTTAAATTGAAAATTAAGCCGATAATTTTGTATTTGTTTTTGTAGATATTTCTAGTATTGTGTTGAGCGAATATATAATTTAATATTTCAAAAGCGATGTTTATTCAATAAACCATTTGTGTTTAAATGTATACATATTTGAAAACAATGCAATTGATCTGAATGAATTTATATAGCAATGGGTTCTTTGAAAAATAATACTAATAAAGTGTTTTACAGCGTCAACAAGGAACATTTACAATATAAAATTCCCCCAAAAATATTTTGTATTACTTGAAATACAATACCTAAAACATGTTTTTCAGTATCGGACAAAGATAGTTACACAGTAGAGCCACAGACTGTACCCTGCTGGACCTCTCCTCAAGTAAACGACGTCACGTTCAAGTCATCTACTCCGTCGCAGAGCGAAACCACACCCGGCCCGGAACCCCCGATGCAGGCTCCAGATCCCTATCCGGGACTTCCACCACTTGTGCTGACGGGCAGGAAGCCGAACTTCTCGACATCATCGACCGCCCAGGCGACGAATACCACCTTGGCTTCCACCCCCGGAAACACGACAAACGGTCAGTTCAAATCATGATGCTTGACATTCACACTCTTGTCATCGATAACCATCCCGGAATTATCCGATTTGTCCTGTTTGGATTGGAACTGAAAACATAATGTTAATTAAATACTACTATCAAAGTATTGTCAATAGAGATCATCGTTTCTCTAGGTAAACATGTTGATAAATATCTAATAAAGCCCATAGTTGAGCAGGGGGTAAGACAGATGGTTGCTATATACAGGTGGATCTATTTACACCAAATATGACTTGAAAACGCACCACATACGCATTGCTAGCTCATTTTGGACGCCAAAGTACAACATAGGAACTTTGTGCAGATCCCCCCCCCTATTCTTTTTTGTCGCCAACCGTCTTTCCACGCTTTCAGCGCTTTCATTAATGAATAATTTTAGCGACAGCGCAGCAGCAGCGGCCGCAGGAGGAGGAATGCTTCACGGACTGTTACTGCCCCTGTGGCTGGGTGGATGAGCCCAGAAACTACACGGTGTCAGAGCTGAACGCCCTTGTGGCGGAGATCCAAGAGAAACTCAAGGTTGAGGTTTCGAAGCTCAGTTCCACGGTAAGTGTTTTAAACTAAATGTTGAGGTGAAGAAGCTGAGTTCCACGGTAAGTGTTTTAAACTCAAGGTTGAGCATACGAAGCCTAGTTCCACGGTATGTGTTTTAAACTTAAGATTGAGATTACGAAGCTTAGTTCCACGGTAAGTGTTTTAAACTTAAGGTTGAGATTACGAAGCCTAATTCCACGGTAAGTGTTTTAAACTTAAGGCTGAGATTACGAAGCCTAGTTCCACGGTAAGTGTTTTAAACTTAAGGTTGAGATAACGAAGCTTAGTTCGACGGTAAGTGTTTTAACCTGAAGGTGGAGCTCACGAAGCTTAGTTCCACGGTTAGTGTTTTAAACTTAAGGTTTAGATTACGAAGCCTAGTACCACGGTAAGTGTTTTGAACTCAAGGCTGAGATTACGAAGCCTTGTTCCACGGTAAGTGTTTTAAACTTAAGGTTGAGATAACGAAGCTTAGTTCGACGGTAAGTGTTTTAAACATAAGGTTGAACTTACGAAGCTTAGTTCCACGGTTAGTGTTTTTTAACTTAAGGTTGAGATTACGAAGCCTAGTTCCACGGTAAGTGTTTTGAACTCAAGGTTGAGCTTACGAAGCTTAGTTCCACGGTAAGTGTTTTAAATTTAAAGTTGAGCTTACGAAGCTTAGTTCCAAGGTAAGTGTTTTAAACTTAAAGTTGAGATTACGAAGCCTAGTTCCAAGGTAAGTATTTTAAACTCAAGGTTGAGCTTACGAAGCTAAGTTCTAAGGTAAGTGTTTTAAACTCAATGTTGAGGTTACGAAGCCTTGTTCCACGGTAAGTGTTTTAAACTTATGGTTGAGATTACGAAGCCTAGTTCCACGGTAAGTGTTTTAAACTCAAGGTTGAGCTTACGAAGCTTAGTTCTACGGTAAGTGTTTAAAACTAAAGGTTGAGCTTACGAAGCTTAGTTCTACGGTAAGTGTTTTACACTCAAGGTTGAGCTTATGAAGCTAAGTTCCACGGTAAGTGTTTTAAAGTCAAGGTTGAGCTTACAAAGCTATTTTCTAAGGTAAGTGTTTTAAACTCAATGTTGAGCTTACGAAGCTAAGTTCAAATTTAAGTGTTTTAAACTCAAGGTTGAGCTTACGAAGCTAAGTTCCACGGTAAGTTTGTTTTACTTGAAATGTATGGCGCAGCAGGAGCCCGTCTGGTTAAACATCATACGAAACATTTAAGTTACAGTGCAATTGTGTAAGAAGTACAATATCTAAGCACAAACCTCTATGATAAGTAAATTTCGGTAATCCAATTTATTTCTATTCATTCTTTCACAGGACCTTCATATTAGGAATATATTTATCATTAATGCTCTTTTTATGTGAGCACAAAATTAAGTTTAACCTTAGCGTGTCGTAAGATCTTTTATAAGACATGTCCCGTCTGCATTCCTCTCAGCGTAGTAGGTGGATTAAAACAATGGTCGAGCTCACGTGTTTATCGTTACATGATTCTCACAATCATCAAACAACGCACATCTTGAACTTCTGCTTGTTTTCAATTCTTGACTGTGCACGATATTTAGGTCTTGTCTCTGAAAAGTGAATTCCATATAAAAAGAAAACAAACGTTCGCTGTAGTTTCTTAGTAACTCTTCTTGCACGGTACAGATGCGGAAGTTGAATAGCGCCCCGGACAATCGGCCCACTGCGAAGGCCGTCGGCGTCGCCGGTCTGGTGTTCTTGATCCTCACCCTCGGCGGAATCTTCCTGCTCGATCTGAGGACCTTTGCGAGCGCGTTCCGGACGCTTCTCGACAACGTCCGCCAGCCGTTCCGGCAGTGACGTCCGGCAAAACTCCTCGCAGTGGTTGTCTCCCCTTTCGGTTAAAGGAAACCACTACCGTCAGAAGGGAACATCTGGGAGAATAACGAAATTTTGTATTTTTATTATTTTTTATTTATTGTAGTAGAGTGCACGTTTCTAAATAACTGGACACGTTTTGTAAATTTGTTTGTTGTAAATTAAGGCATGGAAAATAGAAAATTACTTAATTAAACCATAAGTAAGAAAAAGAACAATGTAAACTATCACCGTCACGTGATATGTAATGACAGCATGGATTGGACTTGTCAAACAATGAGATTTGAGCTGACGTTTGCGGCATAGGCTACATGCCAGTGAATGATTGAGAACCTGTAATAATATCTGTCAAACTTGTGTGCGCTATCGTCGTAGTCTACGTTACTTTTAAACAATTCCGGTATGTGTTAGTGTGTTGTATGTATCTCATCTTTATACAAATTAAACGTGTTTCTTTTATCTTTAACCCCAAAACACAATGGAAAAGAGGTTTAATATTAATCGTTATAAATTATTGCACATTGGTGTCGTGTTTTGGTAAAATATGTTTTCGTCAGTTGAGGTTTGTGAAATATTGATTCAATAAAGTTCGGAGTGGATCAAGTTTGCATTGAATGTCCTACGCTTTTGGTGATTTTTTTTTTAACCCAATTATGCCGAGTGAACTGTCCCATCCTTCTAAATTGGATCAATTGATTTCCAAAATTAGGGATGTCTAGTATATTTATTTCTATATTTAGAATATTTCTTACAGAAATTCCGTAAAGCAAACAGCGCAGACCCTGATGAGACGCCGCATAATGCGGCGTCTCATCTGGGTCTACGCTGTTTGCCATGGCCTTTTTTTCTAGACGCAAGGCATAAATGGGTTAAATTTACATTTTTGTATTTTTAGAGATTTAAAAAAATAAAATTTAGAAATCATCGTCACAACATATTGTAGAATGTAGACGTTCATTATTAAAGTATACAAACTTATTGTAAATTAGGTACATTTGTGGCCTTTATTACATTTCAGCGAAAATTCCCAAGTTTCTGTGAGACTTTAATTGAATAAAAGCTTTGATTGCTTTTTTTATTGTTGTTGTTGCTGTTGCTGAACGTTTTTTTCTTCTAAATTTTGCCATATAAATCTTGCTTTTAAATGCACGTACATTGATGCGATAGTTGTCAAATGACTATTATTATTTATTGATTATTTTACTAAAAAAAATAATAAAGCGCATGTGTTCCAGCTATTATGATATTATGATAATACGAGCTACGATTTCTTGATGTACATGCATATTCTTTGTCTTTAGAAAATAAACTCTAGCAAAACGAAACAAGGGTATTTCGGTGTTATTTATTAGATAACTTTAGCTACATCTGAGATACAATTAATAATATTATGATCACTAAAAAAAATTAACAAACACCAGAAAAGCAATCCAGTGACCTTAAGTGATGTTTTTATAGAGTACGCTAACATAAATGTGCCTTAGAAAATGCGAATACAACATTTCGGTATGTTTAAACAATCATAAGTAGCGTATGGAATAGATGGCTTATTAACGTTAGTTAGAACAACTACATTATTTAATCAATAAATAGTGCATAAATCTCATCCATAATGTGAAACGTTTGAGCAATGTANGTGGTGTTTATTTGGGGAGAACGCCGTGAAGGAGTTTTTGCATGAGGTATATATTGTAATCGCGAATGTTAAAGTTTATATAATATATATATATATATATATATAAACGTGCGAGAGAAAGAATAATGTATAACAGAGATTTACAAAACAGCATGCCGTTTGGATTGTAAGTTACATAACATTGTAATCGGCTGTATTCATTGCACGATATATAACAACAAATCTGTTCATGATATAAGCAATACGCATGGTGTTTTAAATGTATAACAATATTGATACAACGTGATATAATTAATTGAAAGCACATTTATAAATAGACACATATTCAATAAAAACACATCCATTCACAGAATTCGACCTTTTACACATTTTAACACGAATTGTTTTGAAAGTGTATCATGTATATAAATAATGTATCGTGAGATATATATCACTTTATTTCTTCCAAATAAATGAAGAGCTGAACAAATAATCAGACACAAGTTTACAATAGGTAACAAAAAGCATAAGCATAATATGTATACATAGTACAATATCTTACACTTCGTCAACAATCAACACAGTTTACATTGACATTATAAACAGAGTACACTTATATACACATATGTTTGAAATATACTATATATCAGTATGCTTTCGTTAGAGTGTTATTCTGTTATAATTGTAGTAGTCTGCGTTCGCGAACTCAGCTCGATATCCGAACTGGTCTTCACATGATTTCGAAATGCACAAAACATGTGTCTGAGTGCGGTACGAAACTTTTTACCAGCCAAAATGTAAACAAAGAAATGTATCCAGTTCTCAAGATCCGTTATTGCGAATGCTAGAGTGGTGTAGATGTGATAGTCGATGTAGTCATGAAAACTGTGAGATAGTATAACTGCTGGGTCTGGGTAAAGCGCATACCATATCAGAACTAAACAATATGGGATGTGAAGTACGACAAACGTGAAAGATGTAGCTAATAATGTGATTGTTAATTTTGTCTGCTCTAGTCTCATCTTTACGATGACATTTTGGTTCGATGTGATATTAATTCTTCCTTTTATCTGCTTTGAAACTCGAAATAAAATAACGATGGTGCATATGAGGACAACGACAAACGGAAATAATACATAGTATATGGTTTCAAATAAGTACCAAATTTCAGAAAAAAACAATGAATAAATGCATACTTTGCTAGACTCATTTTCATCGGTCATGCTAACAGACACTTCCGTTAAGTAAGGTATTGTCCACAGTAAGCTCCAGCATAACAGAACACCAAGCAAGCATTTTGCTCGTTTCAATGTAAACCAAACATTAAACTTAAGTGGGAACAGTACAGCACACATCCTTTCAACAGCCCAACACACTAGAATATAATTTGAGAACACCAATAAAGTACTTAACCAAAAATTAAACATACGGCAAAGTGTATTATTCCAATCAATGCCCATTGTGTCAAGATAATAGTAGGTGAATCTCAGAAGACACACAGCCAAGTCATTAGCGCTTAAACACACTATATACAGATCTGTAGTTTGAAAAGATTTCATTTGATAAACTAGTGCAATCGTCAACGGATTTGTAAAAAATCCAGGTATATTAGAAAAATAAAAGAAATAGTGTATAATAAACGCATAAACTTTCAACTTATACATATGATCTTGTGAAAAAAATAATTCTTCCTGATTTGAATTATTGGTACAAGTCCAAATCGAGCAGTTTGTTTGATACTGTTCACATGGGCATCTGTGGTATGTATCGTTGCTATTTCCCGTATTGTGTTCGTGTATTTTGGTAGATGGTATTGTCGTGTAAGCACTGTCCTTAATTGGCGATGATTGCTCACTATCATACACACTTTCCCCAGATAAGTGTGTACAAATCAGTGAAAGCACTATGATACACTTCACATATCGCTTTACCTCCATTTCTGAAAGAAATGTTAAGAGAGACATTAAAGATAGGATATTTGTTGGATTCGGTGGAATATCGAGTGAATATTATTTTTTCTATGATCACGAGTGAATTTAAATCGATATTCCACCGAATCCAACACATTTCTTTTTATTTTATGCCTTGTTCACCGTTTATTAACATGGTAAAATAGTTTAACTGGAGAATTTCGCTGGAATAATGACGTTATTACGTCATTATTTTTGTTTATGCATTTTTCACCGTTTATTTACATTGTAAAAAAGTTAAACTTGAGAATTTCGCTGGAATAATGACATTTCACAGAAAAACAATGAATATTATCGATAACTTTAACTGTTATTTTTCACTGTTAGGAGCAGTGAATTATCAGTTTTAAATTCACTGATATTTCTCTATAAACCACCGGAAAGCATAAAATAAAAAAAATATTATCATATTTAAGTGTTCGATAAACGAAATTTGACACTCATTTTCAAAAGCAGTTGACGGGTGAAATATGCTCGCTATCAACGTGTATACCGTCTTTAGTACGCTATATGTCACTGCATAAGCATTATAACTACCTTATTACTGTCGTACATATAAATTGAGAGATGACTTATATTATTAATTGTTTCTCTCCATGTACTCTCTTTATGTATCTACTTAATATAAAATCACTCAATACGATACAGTGTATACAAAAATTGTTGTATTAAGATTTTTATCTAAGTTCTGTTCAAAATTACGTACGTCACTGGACATCTGTGAATATATTGTGTTGTACTGAGTGTATACTCGTGCCCTTTAAGACTAATGTATGTTAAAATAAACTCTATATATAAACTCTAAATATTATATATTAAAAAAATAGGACAATGTACTAATACATCACCATATATAATACAAAGCCAAGCTATAAACCACAAAGTTATAAAGATTTTCAATATGAAAACAAATGCTCAACATAGTGCATGTACATCAACTTGCATCGATTTCTTAATAATTTACAATACATATAGTCTTTTCTTAATACACTTTATAACCGCACAAAAGGTCGATATTATAACAGAATACTAGCTGATTTTTCTATTAATTGTTCTTGCTGAACAAATAAACAATGCAAAACCATCGATCCTATACACAGTTTTGTTAATTTGCACAAATAATTCTGGTCTTTGTTCATTTGTCTTTCTTTAAACACCATTCTATAAAAACATTTATCATGGTTAACTATGTATATAAAGCGTATGAACATAAATATATTTACATATAAATGTGCACGTGGATGAATTTTATCAAATGCACCGATTGAATGTATATAATCTAATTGTATTAATAAAGCTTTAACAACAAGTACCATTTACCATTCTCTGAACCTTGTGAAACACGGAACCGTTACCAATCATTAGACTTTGAACCACCACGATTGTTAGGAATAATATCAGTTAGATTCATGAGCTAAGATAAGTGTAGTATGTTAAACGAAGCAAAAATCGACAAAAATCTTCGAATATTAAGGGATGTACATTGAAGTGTTTCTTCACTTAAGTACTTATATCATCAATTCAGCATATATTCCATGAGGAATGTTATGTATTAATTTCATGTAAATATCAAGTAATACTGTGTGTTACCCTATACAATCGGCAATGGTCAATGAACTACGTTAGGTGTGTCTAAGATAACATTAACGCATTAAAAAGGGTTAACAAGGGTTGGACCTATTTAAAAAACAACTAAATATGTTGTATAATAATGGAAGTGGTCTACATATATTTTTCATGTTTTTGTATACAAATGGAAGAGAGCCACCCCACCCCAACCCTGCCATTCCGCTTTACATAAATCCATATAATAGTATTAACAAAGGCTTTAAACAGTCACAGATTGAATATAAATTATTTACACATTATGCTTTAGAGCAATTTTATAGTATTGTGTTACATAAAACAATTTCTCGTTGATGTATTGTATTTGTTAATTTGTAATTTAACAACATTTATAAGAACTGGATGATCTAATTAAAATTAAGTCATACATTAATTTGCAAACTATTAACTGTATGTACATATACAAATTCCAAACAATTCAAGCTTTTCTTTTCGATAAGTGTGTAATGGTAATATGCTGATTAAGCCTGTCGTGTGCATCTATTAGAATTTTAAAAAACAAAATAGTCCTACACTTCGTTAAAGATAATGAATTAACATTTATGTCGAATATGAATAAATTGAACTTTAAAATCAAAATACACCAGAGATTAAGAAAATGTTTACATGCATCCATATTTTGTTTATTTCGTATAATTTTTGCTCCAATACATGTAACTGTGTTCATTTGTAATAATATCATTATTAATAACTCTAAATAGGACTTACTGGATAACTTATCCTTCAGCGTTTCCAAAGAGAATTTTTAAAACTTTGGAGTGCATTCTCTTTATATCGTTATAAGAGAAATCGATTGACGTATATCGACTTACCAAACTATGACGTATTGATGTTCTGATTAACGTTAAAAATGCGCACGTGCGGTGCTAATGTCGGCACGCAAAATCGCTTAAGTACACCCGTTAAAGCTTTCTGGTTCGTAAATTAAGATGCTTAAGTGCTGACGTTAAATATATGTAGTCACGCTGTATTATGCGTTCGTGAACATTGTATATCTTTTATAAGCAGACATAAATCATCATCAGTGAATAACACTTAATAAATTGAAGGCATTTTAACCTTTGAATGTCCGTGCCAAAGTATCATATTGCGATTATGACTTTATTATTATTATTTATTTTTTTTAAGTTAATGAACCATGCACGTACATGGTAAAAGGTTTCATAGCGTATTAATAGGAAGTTTGCATGCATGTATGACATGGTCAATTTAATAATAAAGCTAAGCAATTTGTACATACAAAAATCATCTTTAATCATCATAAGTACCGGAAATTTGATGGTGTTTTTAGCAATAAATATGTTCGTACCAAGAATCAAAGCAACTTTCTTATGTGTTGGTATCTTTAACATTAACAATCAAAATGCTGATAGCGTAGAAAGGTTGTTGGCAAGAAGTAAGACAGAGAAACAAGACTAAATGAAGGTAAGAATTGCCTACCATATCACACGTTGCTCATAACTGTTGTTTTGTTTAATCCTCCGTAACGATACCCGCTCCTTTTCATATATGTATAGCAATTTACGGTATCATCCGAATATTGCGGAAAACATGCCGGAATGATTTAAATTTAGAGCATGAAGTTTAGTTTCCCTCCGGTGATTTTTATCTTAAACATGCCGAGACTGGGGGACGTTTTTAGTCAAAGTGACACCTTAGTTCTTGCTTGTTTTGTGTGTTTCCGTTCAAAATACTGCTATATATATATATGATCGCTTCATTGGCTTAGTCAATGTGAAATATACTCTTACACTATCACCTCTCTACAATAATTAATTTTATTAAATTATAATTATATGCACGTTTTAAAGGTCATATACATTTGAGTGTTTGGTATTTACAACTTGCACATGCATAAACAAACTCATTATAATTGTGACAGGGAACGCAACATAGAAATTATGGCCAAGATTCAGATTTTCAATGTATACAAATCATTCTGCAAAGATGTTTGTATATCTGCAGTTAGTTAGCAAAACGCAAAAACTTAGTTTATGTTTTATGTTGACATGTCATTCTGATTTAAACATGAAGTATATATAATACATTCTGAGTTTGGAAATGATTTTGGTTGTGATTTTCATTTACAAATATTCCCATTATACACAAAACCGAAAAAAGTATCACGCATCACATTTAGTATATGAGGTACACATAATGAGACCGCAGATTTCGACAAACGATGGCAAGCATACACATGCACTCATTTTGATGACTTTATTGTATGATGGGCCCAATGTGGTACCTCATAATTGCGCATGCGTATTATGATACATATATTTCCCCAGTCATATATTAATATGTTGGGGTCATCTTTACAAAAGTTATTAAATATTTAAATAATCGTGAGAATCACTACGAAAAAAGTGCCAGTTTTGTAAATTAACTCTTTTGTATTGATCAAGACAAACAAAGCAAATATCACCATTCCAAATGCTAATTTGGATTGGGTTGCGGGTTAAGGACGTGGGAGACTTAGACACTGTACCGCTACCTGTTCTATCTAAATCATAAGCACATTTTTCATTAAACAAAATTCCATCTTCAACAGAGAAGTTATACTATTTGCATGGCTTTTTAAGGTTTTCAAAAGAACATAGTGTCTTTTCAAATATTAATTAAGCTTCTTCTATTATTGACATTATGAATTTAGCAAATATCACAACTATCGCTTTACTCGCAGTAAATGCCTCTTTTTAGGCTATATAAAGGACCAGAACGGGCCCAAAAAGGGGTAGGCTGCAACACCCTGTTATTCACTATCGATCTTCCCACTACTCTGACACATGTTGCCTGTTAGGGATTTGAACGTCTTTTACCACTTATCTTGACATGTGGCGAATTAGTTTTCTTATGCGGTTAGATCGTTGAGCATCAAAATGAGGTTCAAAATGAGTGGTAAATACTGAATTTCTTACCATGTAAATGTTTCCCACTTTGATAGTTGCACGTCAATATTATATAATTATTTGGCAAAACTTCAACTTTCACAGACACTGGCCGTAAAACAAGAATTATAATCATTTTGCGTGGCTTTTAGCGTATATCAAAGCATACTGCGTGCACTTATAATAACTTCTTTGTTTAATCGCTAAGTATATAAAACGCCTAAGTGAATTAAACAAGCTTCAATGAATTGCAATTAACTAAGTGGTAAATAATATCAAAAGGTTAGGGATGAAATACGCATATCAGATAGTCGTAATTGTCGTTTACTTCAGTAGAAACTGGTTTAATAACGGAACTTGTAAACCGATTTATGTTTTTTATGCCCCCGGTAGGGTGGCATATAGCAGTCGCACTGTATGTCCGGCGGTCCGTCCGACCGTCTGTCGGTCCGGCATTCCGTTTTCAGGAGTTGTTTACGCAACGCTTTCAGATATTGAGCTGATTTTTGGGACGATTGCCTTCTGCAATTCGCCCATAGGTAACATAATAAACGTATACCGAAGAATAAAGTCCGTTACTGCAATTAACCACTTTGCATCCAAATTCTGCATTCGAAAACTAAATAGCTCCGATCGCATGGTATTAGTATTAATGCGCACACACATTATCACGTGACCAATTGAACAATACAAATTTCCCCTTCTGAAATGCTCATCGATAAATCCAGTTAAATCCAGTTTTGCCCGCCTTCAAATTCTTTGTGCGACAAACACCGTTGGATTGTAACAGTTTGAGTTTTTATATGATAATTCGCCCGTGCTTTTCATTCCAGTTTTGAACTTTTTCCTTACACACGAAATACATGTTGTGGTTGTCACTTTCACAGCAGGTAAACAACTCTAGTAATTCAGTCTTACATCAAATCAATCAGTGTTTCATTTTGCTGAGAACAAAATAGAGTTAATTCATAAAACTATTTACTCGGTGTGCGTATTTTGTCCCCATAACACATGTTCATAATGTTTTTACGACAACAAAATTTGAGCAAAATCGCGCCACCAGTACTTTCAGTACTTTGATTAGGTATATGAGTTAACCTACATGACTTACAGATGAAGTGTGAGTGTGAGTTTAGTTCCGGTCCATTGTTTTGTAACAAAGTTACGGGCCTTCAAAGCGCAGTAGGGACATTGTGTTTCACAAACACAGGTCTCGTTTTTTATTTTAATACACATATTTACAATCAAATTTTAATACTGAGAACATTTTAATGAAAACGTACATGCTCGCTATCTCTGCACGATTCAGGCTTCTGATATAATCGGTTATTTTAAATGTTTTTTTTTGTGATTCATATTTTTCCAAATTATCGATGGAAAGCGTTTATACGCTTCAAGTATTTTTTGTCAATTTCGATTGATGATTATTACACGACTGTTTTAACCAGGCCATCATTTGGCCCATCATTAGACATTGTCCGTAAGGACAAACGAAGAAAAAACGAGGATCTGGTATAGACATTTGCTTCCGTAAACAGTTGCATATCAGCAACATTGTTCTGTGATGGTACAGTTGATAAGGTTTCGAATACAAACAAAATATGGTTTCGACTCGGGTAGGGGATAATTACAACGAGCGAGGCTTGGTATTGAAATGCGCATGGGGGGTTAGAGGGTTAGGGTAAGGGTTGGGGTTAGGGTTAGGGGTCGGGTTACGGTTGTGGTTNTATAAGCAGACATAAATCATCATCAGTGAATAACACTTAATAAATTGAAGGCATTTTAACCTTTGAATGTCCGTGCCAAAGTATCATATTGCGATTATGACTTTATTATTATTATTTATTTTTTTTAAGTTAATGAACCATGCACGTACATGGTAAAAGGTTTCATAGCGTATTAATAGGAAGTTTGCATGCATGTATGACATGGTCAATTTAATAATAAAGCTAAGCAATTTGTACATACAAAAATCATCTTTAATCATCATAAGTACCGGAAATTTGATGGTGTTTTTAGCAATAAATATGTTCGTACCAAGAATCAAAGCAACTTTCTTATGTGTTGGTATCTTTAACATTAACAATCAAAATGCTGATAGCGTAGAAAGGTTGTTGGCAAGAAGTAAGACAGAGAAACAAGACTAAATGAAGGTAAGAATTGCCTACCATATCACACGTTGCTCATAACTGTTGTTTTGTTTAATCCTCCGTAACGATACCCGCTCCTTTTCATATATGTATAGCAATTTACGGTATCATCCGAATATTGCGGAAAACATGCCGGAATGATTTAAATTTAGAGCATGAAGTTTAGTTTCCCTCCGGTGATTTTTATCTTAAACATGCCGAGACTGGGGGACGTTTTTAGTCAAAGTGACACCTTAGTTCTTGCTTGTTTTGTGTGTTTCCGTTCAAAATACTGCTATATATATATATGATCGCTTCATTGGCTTAGTCAATGTGAAATATACTCTTACACTATCACCTCTCTACAATAATTAATTTTATTAAATTATAATTATATGCACGTTTTAAAGGTCATATACATTTGAGTGTTTGGTATTTACAACTTGCACATGCATAAACAAACTCATTATAATTGTGACAGGGAACGCAACATAGAAATTATGGCCAAGATTCAGATTTTCAATGTATACAAATCATTCTGCAAAGATGTTTGTATATCTGCAGTTAGTTAGCAAAACGCAAAAACTTAGTTTATGTTTTATGTTGACATGTCATTCTGATTTAAACATGAAGTATATATAATACATTCTGAGTTTGGAAATGATTTTGGTTGTGATTTTCATTTACAAATATTCCCATTATACACAAAACCGAAAAAAGTATCACGCATCACATTTAGTATATGAGGTACACATAATGAGACCGCAGATTTCGACAAACGATGGCAAGCATACACATGCACTCATTTTGATGACTTTATTGTATGATGGGCCCAATGTGGTACCTCATAATTGCGCATGCGTATTATGATACATATATTTCCCCAGTCATATATTAATATGTTGGGGTCATCTTTACAAAAGTTATTAAATATTTAAATAATCGTGAGAATCACTACGAAAAAAGTGCCAGTTTTGTAAATTAACTCTTTTGTATTGATCAAGACAAACAAAGCAAATATCACCATTCCAAATGCTAATTTGGATTGGGTTGCGGGTTAAGGACGTGGGAGACTTAGACACTGTACCGCTACCTGTTCTATCTAAATCATAAGCACATTTTTCATTAAACAAAATTCCATCTTCAACAGAGAAGTTATACTATTTGCATGGCTTTTTAAGGTTTTCAAAAGAACATAGTGTCTTTTCAAATATTAATTAAGCTTCTTCTATTATTGACATTATGAATTTAGCAAATATCACAACTATCGCTTTACTCGCAGTAAATGCCTCTTTTTAGGCTATATAGAGGACCAGAACGGGCCCAAAAAGGGGTAGGCTGCAACACCCTGTTATTCACTATCGATCTTCCCACTACTCTGACACATGTTGCCTGTTAGGGATTTGAACGTCTTTTACCACTTATCTTGACATGTGGCGAATTAGTTTTCTTATGCGGTTAGATCGTTGAGCATCAAAATGAGGTTCAAAATGAGTGGTAAATACTGAATTTCTTACCATGTAAATGTTTCCCACTTTGATAGTTGCACGTCAATATTATATAATTATTTGGCAAAACTTCAACTTTCACAGACACTGGCCGTAAAACAAGAATTATAATCATTTTGCGTGGCTTTTAGCGTATATCAAAGCATACTGCGTGCACTTATAATAACTTCTTTGTTTAATCGCTAAGTATATAAAACGCCTAAGTGAATTAAACAAGCTTCAATGAATTGCAATTAACTAAGTGGTAAATAATATCAAAAGGTTAGGGATGAAATACGCATATCAGATAGTCGTAATTGTCGTTTACTTCAGTAGACCGATTTTTGTTTTTTATGCCCCCGGTAGGGTGGCATATAGCAATCGCACTGTATGTCCGTCAGTCCGTCCGACCGTCTGTCCGTCCGGCATTCCGTTTTCAGGAGTTGTTAACGCAACGCTTTCAGATATTGAGCTGATTTTTGGGACGATTGCCTTCTGCAATTCGCCAATAGGTAACATAATATACGTATACCGAAGAATAAAGTCCGTTACTGCAATTAACCACTTTGCATCCAGATTCTGCATTCGAAAACTAAATAGCTCCGATCGCATGGTATTAGTATTAATGCGCACAAACATTATCACGTGACCAATTGAACAATACAAATTTCCCCTTCTGAAATGCTCATCGATAAATCCAGTTAAATCCAGTTTTGCCCGCCTTCAAATTCGTTGTGCGACAAACACCCTTGGATTGTTACAGTTTGAGTTGTTATATGATAATTCGCCCGTGCTTTTCATTCCAGTTTTGAAGTTTTTCCTTACACACGAAATACATGTGGTTGTCACTTTCACAGCAGGTAAACAACTCTAGTAATTCATTCTTACATCAAATCAATCAGTGTTTTCATTTTGCTGAGAACAAAATAGAGTTAATTCATAAAACTATTTACTCGGTGTGCGTATTTTGTCCCCATAACACATGTTCATAGTGTTTTTACGACCACAAAATTTGAGCAAAATCGCGCCACCACTACTTTCAGTACTTTGATTAAGTATATGAGTTAACCTACATGACTTACAGATGAAGCGTGAGTTTCAGTTTAGTTCCGGTCCATTGTTTTGTAACGAAGTTACGGGCCTTCAAAGCGCAGTAGGGACATTGTGTTTCACAAACACAGGTCTTGTTTTTAATTTTAATACAAACATTTACAATCAAATTTTAATACTGAGAACATTTTAATGAAAACGTACATGCTCGCTTTGTCTACACGATTCAGGCTTCTGATATAATCGGTTATTTTAAATGTTTTTTTTAGTGATTCATATTTTTCCAAATTATCGATGGAAAGCGTTTATACGCTTCAAGTATTTTTTGTCGATTTCGATTGATGATTATTACACGACTGTTTTAACCAGGCCGTCATTTGGCCCATCATTAGACATATCAGCAACATTGTTCTGTGATGGTACAGTTGATAAGGTTTCGAATACAAACAAAATATGGTTTCGACTCAGCTTTAATTTTCCGATGTTTATTTTTTGTTTCACTATACATGTGTGACTGGTTTTATTAAATTAATTTAGGTTTGAAAAATATTAGTATATAGTTGTATTTTTTAAAATTCTAGTATGGTTGATATAGTAGCAATACTCGTAATGATATAACATAACTCATCTACATTCTGATTCAATCGTGCTCTTAGTGATAATTTTTTCAGTGCAAAATTATTATTTCTCCGTATAACATTACATACAAACGTAGAATATTAAATAAATACATACAAAGCTTTTCATAAAGTATTATTCATTTCATAAAAATAGTATTTCATGTACAGTAACAGCTACTTGATGGGTACATAAGTATAATTGTCGTACATTCAACATACATTCATAAACAAATCTATTTGTTATATATTTAAAGTATTTTACAACAAAAACACAAGCATGTACCATTCAAACTAAATTAATGTTGAATACAAGTACGTATATCATTTATCATAAAACTATCTCAGTGATGATACAACTCTGGCGAGCAGTATCGGTAAACGAACGGTTATCACATGATACAGAGTTGGTATCAACGTTCAGTTCTACACATAATTTTGCCCCCAAAATCTTCCTGTCCATTTACCAATAATAAGCGAATAGAAACACTATAATATGCGACATTTGCCTACAGAGCCAGACAATCATACGTTATTATCTTTGCATTGCTACCATTGGGCTTTCGGGTGAATGAGTTCCGTCCGCAGTGATTGTAGGACAAACGGCACACTGCGTTTTTTTTTGCATTTCCGGACAATGGGCACCTCGTTAATTTGTTGACCAGGACAATAGGAACCCGATCAAATGTTCCACCCGGACAATCGGCACCCGAGTAAAGGCGATTGATAAAGCCCGTCTATACACTGCTGGTCTTCTTAGTACAATCCGCTAATTGGTTTGGTACAAAATATGATTAATAAGTCCTGTCAACAAACTGTTTTGTTATCAAAGTAATTGTGGATTGATTAACCTAATCTGCTAATTGATTTAATAACATTGATTTGATTTTCCGAAAACAATAAACTGCAAATGAAAAAAGGTGTAAATAGAAAAATGAAATGGAATCAAGTCATATGTTTTTATTTGTGAAAAAATATATCATGTTTTAAAGCCTTAAATCGGGTGCCGTTTGTCCGGGTGGACAATTTAATTGGGTGCCATTTTTCCTGGTCGACAAATGGTGGCGATTGTCCGAGAATGCAAACAAAAACGCAGGGTGCCGATACCGTCCGCAGTATATGTGCATATTTACTAGATAAAACGACTCATCAATTATCTATACCAATCATGAATCATGAATCATGAAATATTAATTATCTTAATTTAGAATCGGCTACGATTATCAACGGATTTAAGCGGAGTATTCATGACGGCCACGTTACGTAAACATGTTTATTTCAATAAGCAAATTGACATTTTAAATACTATTTATTATTTTGCTTTTATGAAGATAATACATACATTCTTGTTTAGATATAGGGCAATTATTGCATGATTGATCGAATGTACAATTTATACGTTTACACTAAACATCACAATCATGAAAATGACCGCACAAAGTCGACCCCATTGGCGTAATAACTTTATATGTAAAGTTACATTTGATATCAAATTCGATATTTTATTATACTTTATAAGTATTATAATGTATATTCCCGTGCATTCTTTAAGATATCTTTCTTTCAGATTGACTAAACCCTTAAATGTGTCTGTATTGAATTAAATACTTTGTTATCTATGTCATATATACACTGTTTGTAAATGTTTGCTACAGTTATTGCTACTTTGGTACTTCTTTGAGGTTTTGATTAAAACACAATTATATGTTCAGGTTCATAAAATATATTAATTTTATCTTGATTAACACGAAAACCTTAGGCTTATTGACACAATCGAGTCCGAGGGCCATTATGCGGTTAGGGCCGATTATTGACGTCCGGCCAAGCTCTGGTGTGTTTTATCGTTTATATTAACGTCTCATCTAGTTTGTTTCTTCTTTAAAATATGTTACAAAACCAGCTTTGAATACTTTTACTTTCTTTCAATGATAACACAATTTATGAAGTATCTCGTATGACGTCATTTCTGTGACGAAACATAAACGTTTAAGCTAGACTCTCCACATTTTAAGGACAAAATTTTGGACGTGGTGTTTTTTGTAATAGTAAAATGTTCTTTTTAAATCATCGAACGAATCCAAAACGTATTTCGAAAATATGTGTATGTCATGGATAATTGTAAACTTCGATAGGAATAAAATAACTCGCTCCGACAGGATTACGATTTCGTAATTCATGTTTTGGGTCAGAATGTTTAGCATTCGATGTTTTATTTAAAAAAAAATAGTGTGGTTTAAAATAAAGTTCGATACATAACGGAGGAACAGAAAATGGAAGCGAATATCGTGGTAACTTTATTGCTATAAGCATTTGATTAAAGTTTTCATTGAGGCAAGCTCTTCCAATTAATTCGGCTTACACACGATGAACTCGTGATTGTGGTCATAGAAATAGGACCACATTCTTCTCAGCGACTTGGCCTTGGTTGGAAGGGCACAAGGCTCGGCGTCGACGTTGAACTTGCTGTCAAGGTCGTTCAAGCCAGGAGCGTACCATACGGACCACCCACTAGACCATTGGATCCTGTAAGCGATGATGCGACCTTTCTCAATGATTTGGTCCACCATGTCTAGACCAGCTTTCCAGCGACAATCTGAGCTGCTCGTACGGTTAATCAGCGTGCATTTGGGCTGCATAATAAGAAATGTACATTCGTCAGTTATCTATGCTAATTGCCTTACAAAACTATCTATGGTGTAAATGAAAAGAGGATTGTTTTCAAGAGTTGTTACAGCAAGCATTAGTTCACGAGTGGGAAAACATAAATTGTATAAGACCACGCATGACATCAATATACCAATATTCACCAAGAGCGACACATTGTCATTATATTACAAGCTTTAAGAAAAAGAAATGTATTTCAATACCTCGTTATAACGTCAACATTACGTGTTCGTATTTTATGACGTCAATGAAAGAAAATCGTTAATAAAAGGACATCATCAATGATCCCAACACATTTTTCTCATAAGTATTGTGGAAAAAAGTGTAAGTGTGTGTGAGTCATGCCACGAAATTATTGTCTTGTTACTATTGCTCATGCATGCCTTTTGTAAAACACGTTTTGTCGTAAATATTCGTTTAGCATGTGTAAACATGTTGTTAAGGGACGGTTCATGGTTTATACAAAATATCGTTCTTTATTTCGCAGTAGTTTTCATCCATATATCCAAACTCTCTTTTTCAGTTTTAGTAAATTGTAAGCCTTAGTAAAGAAGGTCATTCGATAGTAAAACTTAATAGATTATGAATTTGTATATAAAAGCTATCATATTTATTACAAAACCATGGCTACCAGAATAAATAAATTAATCAGTGAGCTAAGAAATTACAAATAAATATAACAAACGTGAAAAAAAATCAGCCTAAAATAATCATACATATTGAGCATATGTAAGTCCGTGTGGTAAAGGAAACCTAGAGACTTTCGATGTCTAGTCCGATTAAATAATTACCGGAGGTCATGGTCATACAATAAATGTTACATCCATTTTGCATATAAAACACGGTCAAGTTTAGTTGTTGTCGATTCCTGATATTTTTGCACTTAATGACTCAGCAAAATTGTAATTAACTGTTCGCTGTAACATTGCCGAAAAACCCTTAGCTTAGACGAAAATATGCAACTGCAAACCAACCCAAACGTAAACCTAAATCTACCTGAGAGGACTCGTCGTAAATCACATCCTGTCCAATAGCGATGGCTACGCAAGCAACTAGAAACACAGCANTTAGAGTAGCGTCAACATTACGCGTTTATATTTGATCAAATTATTAGAAAATCATAAACAAAAAGGACATCAAAAATGGTCCCAACACGTTTTTCTAATAAGTATTGTGGCAACAAGTGTCATAGTTTGTGCGTCATGTCGCGAAAGTATTGTCTTGTTACTATTGCTCATGCATGCCTTTTGTAATTAATACACAAAAATCAACGGAAATTTCATTAGGTTTTTTGAAAATAAAGTTACCCAATAAAAATAAATGTTCCTTATAGCAAAAGCCAATATTTGAAAGCCAGTTGTGTTCTGGTAACAACGATTTTTGTAGCTACAAAATGCTTGTTTTTAATTGTTCGTGTCACAAAAGATATTTTAATGTCCCGCACTGATATCTATTCATATGACATACGAACACTAAAATGGTACCATGTTAGTGTTCGTGTGTTGTATGAATAGATATCGTCGCAGAAAATTAAAATGGAATTATGTTTTTATGCCAGAAAAAAAAACGAGCATTTTGTATCTACAAACATCCATGTTACCAGACCACATCTGGCGTTGAGATTTTGGCTATTGCTATAAGGAACACTGATTTTTTATTGGGTCACTTTATTTAAAGAAATATCGTACGAAATTGTCGTTGATTTTTTGAGTATTATTGGGGATTTAATTTAGCATGTGTTAACATGTTGGTAAGGGACGGTTCATGGTTCATCCAAAATATTGTTTTATTTTTTGCAGTAGTTTCCATTTATATATCCAAACTCTCTTTTTCAGTTCTTGTAAATTGTAAGCCTTAGGAAAGAAGCTCATTCGATAGTAAGAACTTAATAAATTGTGAATTTGTATACATAAGGTGGCTAGGTGGTCATACAATACATGTTACATCCATTGTGCATATAAAACATGGTCAAGTTAAGTTGTTGTCTTTTCCTGACATTTATGCACTTTATAACTCAGCAAAATTGTAATTAACTGTTCGCTAAAATATTGCCTAAATACCCTTAGATTAGACGAAAATATGCAACTGCAAACTAACCCAAACGTGAACTAATATGTACCTGAGAGGTCTCGTCGTAAATCACATCCTGTCCCATAGCGATGGCTACGCAAGCAACTAAAAGCAGAGCAACAACCTTCATGTTGATGTTTATCATCAGCGAAGAATGCTTCCCAATGAAGACGTGTCCTTTATATATACACGTTTATCCCATAACGGGACTCTCTTATCATGCTTGTTCGATTAAATAGGACATGACACATTTCGCACAACACATTTCAAATTAATGTGTCAGTATCTTGATAGCTGAAGCAATAGTAAGCCACTACCACTACTACTACTACTACTACTACTACTACTACT
>VMBQ01003065.1:0-70470 GCA_007657795.1 Dreissena rostriformis
ATGGAACAAAGTCCAGATGGTAAACTCAGAATGCGTTCACATTGACCAATATTACTGTGCAGAGTCATTGGTCATAAGGTATTATTCGAACAAGAATACCATAACTGTGGTACAATGTATAAACCTTTATTCATATAGGCAACACAAGACATATGAGTTTAAGACATTTTCGAGTTAGCAGCAGTAATTAATGTGAACAGAACCATAAGACAAGACACAACATACCAATTAATATCAAAATAGGACCTAGTAGTGTTTTGAATATTGTTTTGATGAATCATAGCGACAAAGGAAAACAATTTTCGAAACATTACTTATTTGTCCAATAACAAAGGACAATGCATTAAAACATATACATTTAATTCCGATTTCTCCTGTTCAACTACCGAACAAAAATGGGATTTATGTGTATGTCTTTACAAATGTGATCTGATTAGGAGTATCGAACGGTGGCACTAAGGTGACATCACCGCTCCAAAAAAAGTCGGGAAAACACAAAATAAGTCTGTTTTCACGAGTTATTTTTTGGGGGGCTCAGGAAAACAGAACTTGTGGTTTCCCGACTTTTTTGGAGAGGAAAACACAAGTTCTGTTTTCCCGTCTCCAAAAAAAGACAGGAAAACAGAACTTGTGTTTTCCGCTCCAAAAAAAGACGGGAAAACAGAACTTGTGTTTTCCGCTCCAAAAAAGGCGGGAAAACACAAGTTCTGTTTTCCCGAGTAAAAAAAAAACAACAAAAAAACTCGTGCAAACAGAATTATTTTGTGTTTCCCCTAGTAACTTTTTTTTGGAGTCGGGAAAACAGAACTTGTGTTTTCCTTCCCGACTTATTTTTTTTTGAGCGGTGATGTCACCTTCATCGGGCTCTTCGAAATTAATGCCAGAATGGAAAGTATCTGTATGAAATTCTCCAATGGAATGTTATAGTTTCTCATTCCACTCCTTATTTCTCGGCAATGAAGTAAATTATATTTTTACGTCGATCATTAATACTTTTGCACTCTATATTTCACTTCAATATTACAGAAATAACTCCAATATCAAACTGTGTTAGGATTTATTGGTACATAGGGAATATTACATTGATATATTGTTTCGATAATGTGTATTAAACGAGTTGATTGTTTGATGATACTAAATAGATTCAGCCATTGTTGTGTGTAATTATTGGCTTATGATTAACTTCTTGTGTTATGTTTCATCTTGTATATTTTGTATGTTGTCACATGCCCATGCGGGTGTTGATTTATAAATAAAAATAAAAAAATTCAATGTTCCAGAGTCACTATTTTGCACGCGCGGTCCATTTTTAGCACGCGCGGTCCATATACGACAATAGTGATCGGTCCATATACACGTAATTGCCTGAATAGTTATTTACGGACCTTAACATGTCCTATAGATAAACAAGGGCACAATTATGTAACGTAAAATATGCCTGTATAATATTTTTAATACTAAAGTAAAAAATTGAATAATGCTTTTACATCTCCAACGAAGGGTATATTCATCTTTCTACTCTACATAAAACATGAATAGGTAGACACGGAGTTTCACAGTTGGAGTAGTGCTTTAGTATCTTTTATTATTGGCGTACTTAGTATCAACATTTTATTTTGCTTAGATTTCTCGAATAAGCAAACCAACATAGTTGATTCCAAAGTATGTTGTTCCCTGTATTTCACTCTCTCAATGCTCACCATAAAATGTTTTCTAACCGAAACCTTCATGTCAGCTCGAATTCCTTGTTTGAAGTTGAAATATAATTAAAATGGCGTTGATCTTACAAGACCCGATTCTGATTAGTACGAATCGAGATACATCCTTGTTATGGATTCAATAATTAGTATTTAACAATCGCCATTTATCACTTTGCGGCCTCTGGCAAACTCCTATAACTTTGAGCAGTTAAAAATCATCTGAGCTTACAAGACAGCCGTTCAGTATGAAATATTTGGTCCTTATGAACATCGCACTTATGAACTAAATGTCAGTTTAAATAGCATATCTGACAAATTATCTCTGACATATCGTTCAACTATGAATTCGCATCAAATTGAAGTCAAGTATTTAGGTCCAATATGAACACACATGAACAGTTTATTTTCCATGTCCGGCTATTATGGTCGAGGCTTATTAGCTACATCCATAACGCTACGTGGAAATGCTTTCCTAGGGTTTCCCATGGAGTATAATGTTGGTTTTCTAAAAGAAAACAAAACTCTAGGACACCAGAAACATGAAATACAACGCGTGATATGTTGCGTTGCATTATTTTGTGTACAAAATAAGTTTATTTTTGTTACAATATGTCAATCAGTCGTGTTATGTGATCCCATACAATCTTATTTATTATGCTTTAGGGGCTTATTGTGGATTTGCCTGCTCTGTTTGGTACACTAATTAATTTATGTTTAATGCAAACCTTTCGATATAACATGCATTTCTAAAAATAATACACATGGGCATCAAAATGAAATCGTGCCACAAACAAGCGAATACAATGTAAAGTTTTGCCGCAATGTGACACAAAAAAGGTCATTGTTATATTAGATAATCACTTCGATATTAGATATGTTTCAACAAACGTCGTCCACATGTTTTAATGGCCCACCGTTGCGCTCATAATTATTGATTCCACTGTGAATTAGCGTGGAATACAGGTTAATGTCATATCCAATCATAATCTCGGCGATCCACCGTGATAAAAAATCATGGCGATTACAACCGAGAGGTCCCGTGAAGGCGCTTATATACTTGTCCATTCTGCCAGAGAATGAATGTGAAATATCGATACGTGTAACCTTTGACACTAAACGTTTTGTCAACATAAATGCAATACACACGCCCTATATGGAAAACACAGTCTTACACGACCCCCCCCCCCNGCGCTACGTGGAAATGCTTTCCTAGCGTTTCCCATGGAGCATAATGTTGGTTTTCTAAAAGAAAACAAAACTCTAGGACACCAGAAACATGAAATACAACGCGCTGCAATATTTTGTGTACAAAATAAGTGTATTTTTGTTACAATATGTCAATCAGTCGTGTTATGTGATCACATACAATCTTATTTATTATGCTTTAGAGGCTTATTGTGGATTTGCCTGCTCTGTTTGGTACAATAATTAATTTATGTTTAATGCAAACCTTTCGATATAACATGCATTTCTAAAAAGAATACACATGGGCATCAAACTGAAATCGTGCCACAAACAAGCGAATACAATGTAAAGTTTTGCCGCAATGTGACACAAAAAAGGTCATTGTTATATTAGATAATCACTTCGATATTAGATATGTTTCAACAAACGTCGTCCACATGTTTTAATGGCCCACCGTTGCGCTCATAATTATTGATTCCACTGTGAATTAGCGTGGAATACAGGTTAATGTCATATCCAATCATAATCTCGGCGATCCACCGTGATAAAAAATCATGGCGATTACAACCGAGAGGTCCCGTGAAGGCGCTTATATACTTGTCCATTCTGCCAGAGAATGAATGTGAAATATCGATACGTGTAACCTTTGACACTAAACGTTTTGTCAACATAAATGCAATACACACGCCCTATATGGAAAACACAGTCTTACACGACCCCCCCCCCCCTAAGAAGGAAGAAGGAATCTTGCAAAGTGTCTGTCTCAATGAAAAGAAAATAATTGAGGTAAAATAACATTAAAATAACATTGTCTGGCCGATGCAACAACACATACTCTATCATAACAAGTCTACAAAACAAATAGCTCCATACGAGTGAACGCGTTTATAACTTGTCACAAGGTACATCTTACGATTTTACTCAGCAGATATATAAACGACTATCGTTCGTTACATATTATATAACAAACGTAACCCTAAAACGATTATACTTTAAAAAGAATGTTTGCTTTAATTTTCGTGTTAAACCGAGCGCTTGAATTTGTGTCACTTTCCTAATTAAAATTTCAACGTGCACGCGGTAAGCATCTCTATAAGGTTTACAGTCAAGTCGAACCGTATTCATTTTGTATCTTTTTTCGTCAACTCGCACCGTAGTCAACTCGTACTATGGTCAACTATTCTCAATTTAATAATAATTATAATCCCCATTACAAAAGTGTTTACAAAATGTAGACATTTCCGATGTAAATAAATATAATAAATTAATAAATATATTACTTTATTTGAAATACAATCAGTATTTGAACGAACGTTCTATTTTCAGTTTATATTAAGGAATGTCAAGAAAAAACTGATTATTTAGTTGTTGCTATTGAATAGCGTAATCTGATTAGATATGTCGTCTTGGAGTTCTTCGATATAATTCCCAAGATGAAAAGTTGCTTTATTCAGCTCGCCAAGGGACTAAGTTAATCTTATATTGCACCGATAGCATTCGTTGAAACAAAATACATAATGCATTATATATGATTCATGCTCCTGTGCACTCATCATTAGTCTCTTAAAACTCCCCGCATACTCTCAGTGGATTACGGCTAGGAATAGTAAAATATGGGATTTCGTTAAATTAAATAAATACATTATTTCATTTGAAATATAAGCTGTATTTGAACGAACGTTCGCTGTTCAGGTGATATTAAGGAATGTCAAGGCAAAACTGGTTATGCAGTTGTTTCTATTGAATAGCGTAAACCGATTAGCAGTGATGAAAAGTTGCTTTATTCAGCCTACCAAGGGACTGTTAATTCTATATTTCAGCGATAAAATTCTTTGAAATGAAATACATAGTACTTTTGCATAGATGATTTATGCTCCTTTCCACCCATTTTAAGACTCTTAATACTCCCCGTAAATTCCCAGTGGATTACGGCTTGAAATATTAAAATATTGGATTTTGTTTCGCATTTCGTAATAAATATGGGTGCTCCATTTGATATATTGTTGTGTAAGGATCTAATGTTAATGGATTTAAAAAATGAGATTTATGCTTATAAAAAGATAAAAAAAAAGCGTTTCATTCCCAATATGCCTGGTTTTGAGTGAGTCGTTACAAAACGCCAAACATGGAAAAGATGTTGACAGTTGTAAAGAAACGTCCTGCACATAAGCTAATTATCAAAATAGCATTCAATACAACTAAGCGTTGTAACATGTGCCAAATACACAATATACATATAGCCGCACAATTATGTGTGGAAAACTTTGAACTATTGATACATGCAACGTTGGTTTTTAATACACTATAAGAGTACAAAATATTAAAATATTCCCAAAAGACAGTTGATGTTGATAAAATTTTCCAAGTCGCTACTTAATGTACGCATTTGGACTGACGATTCTAATACACAAGGTTCTCGTGGAGTTGTACCTACTAGCGAATAGTTCGTATACGTATTCTAGATAACACAACGTGTATGACACCACACTCTCAAACAAACATCAAGGAATGAGCTAAGTGGTTCCGTGCATAGACGGCATAACATGCGCGGTAACTACATCAGATATCCTATCTAACATTTTGCGAATATAGTATTAGTGCCATGCTGAGTAAATTCAAGAATCAAAGTGTTAAGTCCACTATTGTGGGTTGAATTATTTATGCAAATATCACATATGGTTGAAGGTTATAGTAAAAGTTTTTTCAACGCCTATGCAAGTTATTATAGACTTTTTCAATTTCCTGGAGGACATCATTTCAAAGTATTCCAATCTTTTGATAATGGGCGATTTCAATCTGCATATCCATGAGGACACTTACACTATATCTGATTTCAACAGGTGTTTATGTGCTATGGTCTTGCAAAAAACAAGTACATTTTCCAACACAAGTGTTTGGTCAGAGTCTAGATCTTGTGATCACAGAGGTCGCAAATGGTGTTGAACTTATCTCATGTGAACCCGGTCCATTCTTGTCCGACCATCGTGTATTTAGAGTAATTACAAAAGTGAAAAAAGAAAACACAATCAGTAAGTCCATTACTTATCGAAACCTTAAAGACTTTGATCATTCAGAATTTGCGAGTGATATTTCAGAATTAAAACTGGAAAGTGATGATATTGATACATATGTGGAATTTTTTGAAGATGAAATGAAAAATGTTGATAAACACGCACCTGAAAAAGAGAAAATGAAAATTTGCCAAAATCCAAAACCCTGGTTTAATGAGAGGATAAACCATCTGAAACGAGTTTTGCGAAAATCCGAGCGTTAATGGAAGAAGTACCAAAACCCGGAAGACTATGAAATATTTAAAACTGATCTCAGTAAATACCACCATGAACTTAAACTTGAAAAGCAAAGAACTTGAAGCCATAAAGTAATTGAATTAAAGGGAGATTCAAAGAAATTGTATAGCTTTGTGTCTGACCTTACAGGTGGCAAGTCTGAGAATCCAATGCCGGCTGTTGTAAAAAAAAACGACCTAGCCGATGGGTTTGCCTATCATTTTATCGAAAAAATTCAGAAAATACGAGACAATTTGAAAGTTTTCGAAAAGTATAAACCAAACGTTAGAAATGTGCCTGAGTTTATAAAATGTAGAGAACTATCTGAAGATAAAGTTAGAAAACTCATAAATAAAATGCAAACAAAGTCCTGTGAAATTGATGTTTTACCGACAAAATTGTTGAAATCATCTTTGGAAGAGCTTCTATCTGTCATTACTAGACTAGTTAATCTTTCATTGACACAGGGAGTTTTCCCAAAGCAGTGGAAACAAGCAATTGTTAGACCTCTGTTGAAAAACAACGGCCTAGATTGAATATTTTCCAACTACAGGCCAGTGAGTAACTAACCGTTTCTGTCCAAATTAATAGAAAACGCGGCTTTGTACATATTGTATGTACATGTAAAAGAACATGACCTTCTGCCAAAAAAACAAGTGGCGTACAGACAAAATTATTCGTGTGNGTTTATAGTCTGTGATTTTGTAATAAGAAGACCACTTATAGAAATGAACTTGTTGCGTTGACTGCCATTTATAACAAACGATCCTGCATCCGCCGTTATACTAGGTAAAATGTTTTTTGAAAGCCTTTCTAGTCCGCTATTGACGATGACGAACTGTGCGAATGCAGCAGCTAATATATTGATGAAATTCATTATGGTTTTGACACTTATGCGCTTCTGTAGATTTATTTGTCGATAACGCCGAGGTATGCAGCACGGGATCCTCGTGTATGAAGATAGTACATGTAGACTGATGGACGAGTTATATGGACACTATATACATGAGTTGGTCAAACTTTCATTGCTAATAACTTCTCTTTTACAAGTTCAATTTAAAATGTCTTACCGGTGAAACATTGTCCATTCACTAATAAAGTAAATCCAGCACTTATTTTTATGATATATATCCCTTTAAGAATTTAAACTTTAGCTTTCTATCAGTCCAAAATTTACACGCGCAAGACGAGGCGATCTGTTACAGTGGTAATGTATACTACTATAAGTGTAGAAAATATTAAAAATAGTCCCAAAAGACAGTTGATGTTGATTAAATTTTACAAGTCGCTACTTAATGTACGCATTTGGACTGACGATTCTAATACACAAGGTTCTCGTGGAGTTGTACCTACTAGCGAATAGTTCATACGTATACTAGATAACACAACGTTTATGACACCACACTCTCAAACAAACATCAAGGAATGAGCTGAGTGGCTCCGTGCATAGACGGCATAACATGCGCGGTAACTACATCAGACATCCTATCTAACATTTTGCGAATATAGTATTAGGGCCATGCTGAGTAAATTCAAGAGTCAAAGTGTTAAGTCCACTATTGTGGGTTGAATTATTTATGCAAATATCACATATGGTTGAGGGTTATAGTAAAAGTTTTTTTCAATGCCTACGCAATTTATTAAAGACTTTTTCAATTTCCTGGAGGACATTATTTCAAAGTATTCCATTCTTTTGATAATGGGCGATTTCAATCTGCATATTCATGAGGACACTTACACTATATCTGATTTCAACAGGTGTTTATGTGCTATGGGCTTGCAACAACATGTACATTTTCCAACACAAGTGTTTGGTCAGAGTCTCGATCTTGTGATCACAGAGGTCGCAAATGGTGTTGAACTTATCTCATGTGAACCCGGTCCATTCTTGTCCGACCATCGTGTAGTTAGAGTTATTACAAAAGTGAAAAACGAAAACACAATCAGTAAGTCCATTACTTATCGAAACCTTAAAGACTTTGATCATTCAGGATTTGCGAGTGATATTTCAGAATTAAAACTGGAAAGTGATGATATTGATACATATGTGGAACTTTTTGAAGATGAAATGAAAAGGCTTGTTGATAAACACGCGCCTAAAAAAGAGAAAATGAAAATTTGCCGAAATCCAAAACCCTGGTTTAATGAGAGGATACACCATCTGGAACGAGTTTTGCGAAACTCCGAGCGTTTATGGAAGAAGTACCAAAACCCGGAAGACTATGAAATATTTAAAACTGATCTCAGTAAAAACCACCATGAACTTAAACTTGAAAAGTAAAGAACTTGAAGCCAAAAAGTGATTAAATTTAAGGGAGATTCAAAGAAACTGTAAAGTTTGTGTCTGACCTTACAGGTGGCAAGTCTGAGAAACGACCTAGCCGATTGGTTCGCCGATCATTTTATCAAAAAAAATCAGAAAATACGAGACAATTTGAAAGATTTCAAAAAGTATAAACCAAACGTTAGAAATGTGCCTTAGTTTGAAAGATTTAGAGAACTATCTGAAGATAAAGTTAGAAAACTCATAAATAAAATGCAAACAAAGTCCTGTAAAATTGATGTTTTACCGACAAAATTGTTGAAATAATTTTTGGAAGAGCTTCTCCCTGTCATTACTAGACTAGTTAATCTTTCATTGACACAGGGAGTTTTCCCAAAGCAGTGGAAACAAGAAATTGTAAGACCTCTGTTGAAAAAAACCGGCCAAGATTGAATAGTTTCCAACTACAGGCCAGTGAGTAACTAACCGTTCTTGTCCAAATTAATAGAAAAAAAGCGGCTTTGTACATATTGTATGAACATGTAAAAGAACATAACCTTCTGCCAAAAAACCAAGTGGCGTACAGACAAAATCATTCGTGTGAATCGGCTCTCCTTAGACTTGTAAATGATTTTTTGGATGCTATGGAACATCAGGAAGTGACTGCATTGATATCATTATACCTTAGTGCAGCTTTTGACACCGTGGATCACGGCATCCTTTTAGACGTTCTTGAGTGTCAATACGGGATCTGTGGAGTTGCATTAGATTGTTTGGACTCATACCTTCGGCCACGGAGCTGCCGCGTAAGTGTGAACCAGACGTTGTCTTCGGCGCGTGAACTTGCATGTAGTGTCCCTCAGGGAAGCTGTTTAGGGCCCTGGCTCTATATCACGTAAGCTGGAACAATATTTGACATTGTCCTCCCTTCCATTTCTGTATACGGCTTTTCCGACGATCACACCGCAAGCAAACGTTTTCTATCCAAGCCAGAACTTAAGGCTCAAACCATTCACGAGCTAGAGGAGTTAGCTTCGGAGTGTAACGATTGGATGAAGGGTAACAAACTCGAAATGAAATCTTCAAAGACAGAACATATAGTATTTGGAAGTGCCGTACAGTTGAAAAAGTTAATCATCCAGGAGGTTGACATTTGTGGTGAAAAAAATGGGAAACAAAGTACCATAAGATACTTAGGGGCATATTTGGATAACACTTTGAGTTTTAAAGATCACATAAAGATCAAGTTTAGAAAAGCAATGTTGAACTTTTTTAAGATCAAAAGTATTCGCAAATACCTGACACGAGATGCAACCGAAACCCTCGTTCTCTCCTTAGTGATTTCGCACCTGGACTTTTGTAACGTCATTTTGTATGGGATTTCTGATTATGATTTAGCAAAATTACAACAAATTCAGAACAAGTGCGCTAGTTAGTTTTGAATCTTAGAAGAAGAGATAGTTCTAAGCAGGCACTCTACGATGTACATTGGCTGCCGATCAAAGCAAGAATTAACTTTAAGATTCTCACTTACATGTTTCATTGTCATACAGGAAATGCGCCAACATATTTGATTGAAATGTTAACACCAAATATTCATCGACGATCATCCACCAGATCATCAGAGTCCTGTATCGAGTGTTACACCGTGCCATTCAATAAACGCAAACTATTTAGTGACAGAAGTTTTAGCACAATAGGACCCAAACTGTGAAATAATCTACCATTGAGTCTGAAACATATCTCCTCGATTGACTGTTTTAAAAGAAATCTGAAAACGCACGTCTTTAAAAACTATTTCTCTTCAGTCAATGAACTGTAAAAAAGTGAACATTTGTGATAGTAAACTAGAAGATTAATATTAACCTGCATCTTTTAATTATTCTGTATCTGAACTGGTTTTAAGATATTGTGATATGAACATTTTAGTTTTTAGTTTTATATACTTATTTATTTTTTAATTTGTTAATTTTATTTTTCATTTCTATAGTTTTATTTATAAAGATTTCGTACAACGCCATTGAATATGTTTAAAAGTAGAAATAGGCGTTTTAGCAAATAAACCAGTTTCAGTTTCAGTTTCAAAGTCGAGCCCTGATGATAGTGATTACAATACTCATCGATGGGGCAATACCTACAATATCCCTCAACCTGCTTAAAATTTTAAAATCCATCAATACATGGTAAAGGTATTGCTGATACAGGGCATTTCGCACGGACGGACAGACGTACAGATGAACAGTGTGATTGATATATGCCGCGTTCTTTGATAGTGGGGGCGTCACAATAATTAAACCACGAACAACAAAAACAACAAATGACACAAATTAACTCAACTATCATAAATTACATGGCAGTAAAATCGTAGTGACTAAGTAAATCACGAATTTCGATACAGTAATGTTCTACATTAACAAGTATTGTAACACATGTTTTCTAAGATGTGACCTGGTGATCTATTTTCTGTGCAACGCGTGACCCAGATTAGATCTCGGACTGATATTGTTAATAAAAACATTCTGACAAAGGTTCATCAATATTAAGTCATAATTATGTCCGCTTGAGAGGTCATAAGGTTTTCCTAAAATTTGAACTGGTGGCCAAGTAAACGGACACACGTGTCACAGATTTGAACACAACATAGAAAGTTTAATCACGTTAAAATCATACATGCGGGCTCAAGAGTGGTAACCACGTTTTTCTAAGATTTGACCTGGTGACCTTGTTTTAAGACGCACATGACCCAGATATTCGAAATTGGCCAAAATATTTTTAAAATAAATATTCTTACCAAGTTTTATCAAGATTGAGTCATACATTTGGCCTCGTTAGTTGCAACAAGGTTTTTCAAAGATTTCACTTGTTGACCCAGTGTTAAACGCATGTGCCCCAGACTCATACACGACCTTAATATTGGAAAGATACATATTCTGACCTAGTTATAATACAAATGTGGCTTCAAGAATGTTCATAAGTTCGTTCAAACAATCAACATAGTAACATAGGTTTTTGGACCCAAGTGATCTCGATTTTTAATCGGCTTGAATATTGTCCAAATAAACGTATTATATTATTATTATATACCAATTTTCGTGACGATTTAGTGATAGCATAGTTTCTTAAAATTTGACCTGGTGACCTTGTTTTAGGCCCAATTGACCAATATTCACACTCGGATTATATATTGTTCAGATACATGTTTTGACAAAAAGTTTCATGAGGACTCTACAGTTGACCAAACACACTGTACATAGCATGCCGCGCGACCCACGACGATGGACGCCTGGCAGAGGCTGATCACAATAGCTCACCTTATGCACTTTGTGCTAATAACAGACTGGCCCCGAATTCAATCTAAACCTAGTTTTCATATAAGCTTCCTACCAACAAATAATACACAAAGGAGCATAATTCTTCTAAATTGCAGGTTAGAGTATTGGAACATTGTCACTCACCTCACACAATGACCTAAACACATGTATGAAATTGTTATTGAATACCTGTTGTAGAAACAGTGATATGGAGATGCTGCACATTTACCTCAACCAGAGTATTACGCAGACGCAAAATATCGGTGAATAGTCAAGCTGAAACCACAGCGGGTCTATTTAGATGATAGGGATACGATGTTTATACACTTGTAAAGGACCATCATAATTTTACATTACTCGTGCCAAACATCTGGGCATTGCGGTTTCAGAGGAAAATAGTTTAGGTTTATTCACTTAAAACATTACAAGGGAATCAAGTTACCCGAAAGGCTGGACAATTTAATGGCTCCTTTGATTTGGTTTGACAAGCTTGTAAGGCGACCAACCTTGTTACATATCAAACACAAATACTCTGCGCCTGTTGGTTTAAATGGACTGTAAACCACGAATGACGAAAAAAGTTCTAAAATACCGTACTTTTTTACAATTATTAGTTTATATTGATTAAAATATCACATTATTCGTATTCGGCAAGCGTTGCTTTAACAATTAAATGTGTAACAAGTTAGAAGAAAGTGCTTGATTGACATTTAATTTGTGTGGGCAAAAAATACCCCATCGTGAAGTAATTTGTGGTAATTGATTTTTTCCTGAAAATATTTGAGATCAATGGCAGTTGAACAGATTCCAGATCTAAAATGATCATTGTAATCAAGTAAAATATGTAAAACAAGCTTAATTCAAACTACGAAAATAAAATACGCAAATCATAAAAATGCACTTGTTTAGAAACTATACGATGTCTGATTTAAAGCTTAAGATAACAAAGGACCAGTTAATTAATAAAAATATGTATATAGAGAAATAAAATATACAGAGTTTAGAATTCAGAGTAGAAAATATAGCATTTGATTCCCTATCCGACGTTGAAGCTCCGAGATTTTCATTGTTTCATGATAGGAATACTAATGCATTCATAATACATCAAATATTGCGACTTACTTTACTATTTTCATGACACTATGTGTATGTGATAATTATGATTTGTGTGCTTAGCTATTTTTTCGAATGTCAATATCGATGAATTTACATGATACAGCAGAAACATAATAAAAAGGTTTCTAAATATCATCATTAAATGTTTAAGTTAATACAAGCAATTCATAAGTAAGGTAATTACTGTGTTGTTTTATTATCGGAACAACCTAACATAGTTCGACTGTTTCTTCTGATTTAAGAACAAGAAGTAAAACATTAATCTACTTATTTGCTTTTATATTATAGGTAGCGTGGTGTGACAGACCCGTTAGGTGCAAACTGTAGTAATGATCATTCTTATGACTAATAAACACTTTATACATTCATAGGTCGTATAACTGTTGCAGTCATACAAAAAACACTTAAATATCAGCACTTAGTAAAACATAAACGTGTCTAATAGTATATAGCCATTAGAGGATAACACAAGCCTTACATTTCAAACATTTCGTTGAAATGTTCTTTCTTGTATTCATTCCACAAAGGCCATTTCCCTAAGTATGAACTTGGCAGAGAGAAAAAGGCGATTTCAATGTCAAATTCTCCCACAAAGTGTAATCCTTAATATCTTTATAAAATGATAAACTACAAATCAAATGAAATCATTGACCAAAGCAGTAGTGTCACGTGACAGCGCAATTGTGTAATGGTTTCCAAGGGGTCTTTTCACAAACTCGAGCATTAGAGAAAGACATTTACTTTTAGCAAATTGCTGTTCTGTGCATGAATCCGCTAAAACAAATTGACACAGCGCCGTCAGAATAATGGAAATTTAAATTCTATGTCAAGGGTACGTGTTATTAATGAAAACCTGTTTGTGAATCATTATAAGTATCTGCATATCGGATCATTTATTCGTAGTTCTCGGCAACGAAAGACACAAAGTTACTGCATACAACAGAAGAACTTTTAAGCATTTAAACATTGGCTAGCCACTCTATCGGTAAAGGATTGTTCAACTGATATAGAGGGTAGCACACGTTTTGATTCAAAACTTATTTGAATCCTCCATGAAAAAATAGAATCTCTAAAATGGGCAGTTTGACCAATTTGTAACTAGAAATGTCCTTTTATATAATATGAAACACATCCATATTGCACATTTACAGAATTCGGCCTATGGGCATATAGATAGCATGGTTTATGACAGTAGCCGTTAATGTTTCAGAATTACAATTCAAAATGTATATTATCATAACAGCCATAAAAAAACATAACTCAATGCAAAGGATCTCAGCCTTGTTAAATGACTATTACCGATGATACTGAAAGAAAGGATTTTTAAACACTTACAAAAATAGCAATGCACTGCTATTGCACAACTTTGCAACCAATTGTTAGAGGGACGCAATATACAGGCAGTGCTGTGTTGTGTGTTGTGTTTCAATTTAAATCGTTTCAAGTAAGTAATAACTACACACTTGCAAAAAAATACTTTTACTTTTTCGTCAAAAACATTTGCAACTTTAATACCGTTGGTATTGTTTACAGATAACAGTGTTAACTGTTGGCATTTTTTAAGATAACGGTTATATTTTCAACAATAATATGAGCATTTACTCCAGAAACTTTCAAATCGGAAAGTCAACATTAAAAATCATCAAATCTACTGGCATAATAATGGAGACGAATCAAAGATGCCACGAATCCTCCATGCCGCTGCTGATTCGCTTTAATGTCAGGAAACGTGTCAGATAATGTTTTGGTAACGGAAATTGTGATTTATTACCAATGCCTGATGAAATGGCGTAGCGTTTAAACGACCTTGCGTCGAATCGCTCTGTGTTACTAATCCAGACAATAGCATCGAGTCTGGTTTCCATACATAGATTTGATAACTAGAGTTTAATATATTGTATATTTGTATGCGCGAATGTTAACTTACGTAATGTAATACAAATTTACGATGTCTAGCACAGATGATTTGCTTTGCCAAAAATTAGAAAAAAATACGTAACTTTATGCACACACTTTTAGAAAAGACTAGTACCCGCAGCATGTATCATCAGAATACCAAATGACTTCGGAATGTACTTCCACAAATAAATCATAGATCATTGAAACTTGTAACTGACAACTACACCGAACCAACGTGTGTTCAATAAAGTAGTAATGCAAGACTAAACCAACGTTCAAACAAGGTCTTATTTGTGTCGATAGTCCTACTATTCATTTGTGTTGACTGCAACATATAAGTGTATCCCCGTTGGTATTTTACGAATTTTTAATAGTGATCTGTAACCTTTTCTCTTTTCTTTTTTTTCACTTTCGTTGAGTCACGTGACTTGGTCAGGTGGTCAGTTCGCAGAAAGTTTGAAAGTTGAAATACGTATTCCGTCTTTATGTCAAGGATATTTTTTTTATACTAGAAGAATTGGTCTTGAGGTATAGTATTTTGTGGTTTGATGTTTGTATTAAACTGCATTCATATTGTTTTGTATTTCTATGATGATTTAACGTGTTTCGATGATTAATCGATGTTAAAGCACATGTTTTTGCGATAATCATTGCAGAAATATCGGCTCAATGGTACATATGTCTTATTTTATTAAATACGAGTTATACTTAATGACACTGAGTAATATTTGCATGCATATTAATTTGCAGCAGCCGCCCATGAAGATGAGTTGTTGAGTTAAAGAGGTGGTCGATTCCCTAAATCGGTAAGGTACATGCATTATATGTGATCAATGTTTTGCAATGTCATTGTACATGTTTTGTCGTGTATAACCTTGTTGTATATGTTTTTATTGCTTTCAGATGCTTTGTTTGGTTAATGATTTGGTTGAATAATTATGCTCCAAGTATTATGATTAATATATATGTTATTATTCCAGCGTTCATGTGATTAATATATTGCATTACTACATATTATGTTGTATTATTTTTAGATGCAAAACAAACTCACAGTTTTGCATTTGAATTGTAACTCAACATGAAAGAACCCATACTAAACCCTGTTGTATTTGTTATAAACACATCGAGTTACATAAGCACCTTATTTAACAGCATGTTTTTAAAGTGCAGTAGTAATGGCAATATGAGGTTGATGTTCGAACTTTTACTTGTCTCCAGTGCTCAAACGTTTGGTCAGAGCGGCTCCTTCAATACATTTGATAGGATAAAACTTGCTGAACACGTTGGTATATGTGTGAGCCTTTCATCCGTGTATTTCCACCCCTTGTCCGTCCTGCCAAAAAAGCTGAAATTACTCATGAATGATATAAAATATATTCGTGTAACTTGGTTTATGTATTATAAGGCATGATACGTGTATGCATTATCTTTATTTTTCAAAAGGTCACAGTTCAGTAGACTGTTACGAAAAGTAGAATAACTCCTAATACTGCCATTACTCGAAAAGAACATCCGGTAACATATTTATTACAATATGAAATGCTGCATATGACATATAAGTAAAGAGAAATATTCAGAATATGTTCACCCTTTAATGATGTGAGTTATTAATGTAAGTATAAGTTATAGATTGCAATCTTGTGAGAGCATAGATAATTTATGTATTCCTTTTTTGGTATGAGATTCAAGCGACATTACTCCCAGAAAAACACATAGTTTTTATCCAGATAGTCTGTGCTGCTTAATATAGTTCCTATATCGGTATTCGCAATAATTATTGTAGGTCTTTCTGCTAGCAGAACTGTAATATATATATAATCTGTCTGCTAGGAAATGAAAATCGCGCGCAAAACTAATCATGTTGGAGACTGCTTAGTAACAAAAGTCGAGCGTTCGTACAATGTTCTTTGACGCGCCAGAAATGTCTCCCATTCATTACTCATGTATAGTTCATAAATAGTGCCTTGATAAATAGACTGCCGGAGAAACAAGACACATATGAAACTATGTTTATCCTGACCAAGTATATGTTTAGTTTTCGATGCAAAGCCTTTGATATAAAGAATCATTTCTAGATACGTATACGTAATCCATTGATTCAATTTATTTTTTTCTATAACCCAATCGGTTTTCTTGCGTATTTGATTCATAAATCTTATTTGATTTATAGTTTGAAATATCTGACTGTAAAATTTAGCCTAAAATGAAATCATGTAAACTTTTACTTATAGGAAATGATATTGCGTTGAAATAAAGTATACATGTTTCCTGGAAAATACAACTTCATTTGGTCGTAACATTGTATTACATTATATAAAAACTTTTTGAAGGAGGCATAAAATTGTTTTACCAAAAAACCGTTGTATGTGTCGGTTATTGCATAATAACCAATTGTTTTGATTTCCGATGTCAAGATCAAGAGGTCATTTAGAAACATCGGTAAATAATTGTAATTTCAAAAAGGCAAAACAGTTAGCGAAAATTTTAAGTTCGTTCAACGGGACTCTTTCGCCGAGGGTTTCATAACATGGGCTGGGGGAGGGAGGGTATAGAGAAAAAAACGAGATTCACTTTACCAACAAAGGAATACAGTTAATAGCAAGTTTTATATGAATAAGTTATTGAATCCGTTTCTTCGCAAATACATTCCGAAACTGTTTCCAGTCAATTGTTTGCCATCAGGGAAGTGACTCAAGTCACAACGCTAAACAGACCCTCCATTTTCTTAAGAAGAATAAAGTGAACTTTATTGCCTTTGACGAATGGATGCCGAAGTCTCAGGATGCTGCTTCAAAGGATTTTGGTATATGGGGAATCCTTTCACGCCGTTTACAGAAGCGTCACGTTCAATATGTTATATATGATTTTAAAAAAGCTCTTAAGGACGATGAGGCAAAACTATCATTAACAGGATTCCTGAATCGAGGCAAAAAACATGAAGTTTTTTTTACGCAATCCAGGGATCTCGTATTGAACACTTACTCCAATAAAGGAACTGGTGCAATTATTGTGCGTCATTAATTGCGTTCAAATATAATCCGGGCGCCTCTCGTACAATAAAACATGTGACATTTTAAATGAAGTTTCTTGTACTATATAAAACCATTCAAGGTGTGTTAAATCTCCGCAAGACAAACTTCCATTAAATCACATGGTATTCTAAATCATTATTTCGAGATTTCACCTTTGAACTCTGCCTGATATATGCTTTAAATGGAAGCCCGATCATTAGACTTAAGCAATGTTTGCGCATAAATTCAATTTACATGTATTATATATATTTACACCCTTACGAAACGGATTGTCTAAGAACACAATATTTCGTGCAAACTTAAAAGATATCTTGCTTTTTGCACAAGGTCATCTTGACGGTATATACAAACGTGTTGCAATTATCTTAATTGTAAATGGTGTTTGTTGACATATTAAATTAATATTTTTTTCAATATGGGTATAAAGTGTTGCACTATAAAATCTGTATACTAATCAGCACCGATGATATTGAAGTTGGATGAACGATACAAAATAATTATATTTTTTCTTCTAGCCCAAATTGCATACAGATGTACATGTTTGGCAAAGTAAATCGCTGTTCACATGATGATAACTTAAAAAGCATGTTATATTTTCTCTTTTGTATTATTTGTTTAATTTACATGCGTAATCTATTACAATTTAAAAGAATGTTTTGCAGCCCTGCAATTATTTTTTCGGTTCACATTGCATAAAGATAATCAACCAGAAGCTATAACACATGAAACAAACATACACTATGCGTTGCATTATGGCTGTAAATGACTCGAGTTTACAGTTCGAACATATTCGGTGTCGTTCACAAATGTGTAAAATGATAATGGAACGTGTTTAAGCAGATGTAATGACCTAGTTTATGGAGGACACTTTGATCGGTGCAACAGGTCTCCGATGAAATAAGGAACGCAATTCAAGGGCACACATTATTCCATTTAATGCATTCCCTAGTGCTGTACCTATGTTTGATTTCTAGCATGTATAATTTTCAAATTCAATGACGGCATGTTTTTTTGGGTCAATTATATACATTATTTATAAATTTACAATTGTAGTTAAATGGACACATACTTGTGTCATCGAATGAGTTTCAATGTTCTAGTAAGTAGTAAATGTTAACAATTTACTTAACTATTATTACCGCTAACGCATCTGCATAAACCTGCAGCGAAATGACGGAAGTTATAAGCATTGGCCATTGTAATTAGATAACTGACACTCTTAATGACTTCATAAGATAGAAATACAACGATCATTAATGTGTTGCGATTATTTGTTAAGGTACTTATATTGGGAGAAATGAACAGTTTTTGACAGTTTCTGCTTTACAATATCTTGTCTCGAAAACTTTAAATATGCTAATTATCTTTTGACATATAGTGAAACACAAGTAAACGGTATTTGCAGTTAAGTAATTTTCAAGTGGCTTACATTACTTTAACGTATTGTTAGTAAAACCTTTGCAGTAATGCACACAACGAAAGAGTTATATATGTATTAAACGTTCGTTACACGTATAATACGGCATCAGACTTGTTAAACTAAGTTTGCATTTCATAAAGTCTGCCATGTTGTTTCAATGCAATTTCAATCAGTGCCAAATACCCCGTCGACAATTGTGCAACAAATTGTTTTCCCGCCGACCTCTTTATTAAACGATGGACTTCAAAGCAAATGAAATAATGGACCCGGTCAGTATTGTAGCGTTCTAACGCAATCAAAGTAATGGCTTTCAGAATGGCTTTTGACATATCGAGAAATATTGGGAGGCATTTAATATCACAAAAATGCTACTCTTCGCATGACATATCTAAAAGAAATTGACATACGGCCGCCAGAATAATTCAACTTTCGATTAACTTATATATCAAGGGTACGAGTATATGTTGAAAACCATTTATGAATCCACAACAGATATGCGGACATCGGCTCAATTATTCGCAATTGTCAATAAAGCACTTGGTTGAGGAAAATGAAATATATGGTATAAACAGTTAAAACGCCTTTTGGGTATTGAACATATTCTTGCAACTGAAGATTAAACGACGATGACCAACGGTTCATTCAAATAAGATTTTAAGAATGCGTTAAAGAAATATTTTATTTCCGACCGCTGTTTTAAATATGTTATTTGTCGAACTTTTATGTATTTTAGTGAGCGTTTAGATGTTTAAGCCATTGAAAAATCATCAGAAAAACCGGAAAATATTTGCGTTTCCCACTGTAGCCATGAGTGATTTGTCAGATCGGTGGCCGTGAAAAACACAAGACCGAATAAAAAATTCCGTGATTTTATATCATTCGTCAATCCAAAGTGTAACATTACACATTTTCTGCTTTTTTGACGAGATGTTACTTAATAATCATGTCTTAATAGTGTTGTTTAATTAAGAAATCTAAGCGTTTTTGGTATTTTTCTTTACATTATTTTGCAAATTTGTTCGTAAATTGCCTGTATGTATCGATAACATGTATTTGTAAATTGATAAGTTATTAGTTATATTTTGGACTTTGCTTAACAGTTTGTTATTATTCCATTTTATTATACTAAGAAGAAAAACTATAACGAAGAAAAGATGCCTTACCTAATAAAAAGCAACAACAACAATCCTAATACTTGTTTGTAATGTACACAAATGCTTGGACATTATGCCGTTTTATAATGGAGACCTTTGGGTATGGAAATTACTTGAATATCATTTGAAACGTGGTATGTATATTGAAATGGTCCGAACACCAATTGAATATTCGGGAATGACAGAGTGAGTGTCTTTGGATGATACCATTGTATACGTTTTTATATGAAACATAACTGTTATATTTAAATAGTCCAATTCACCCAAAATTTGGAATTTTAACTGCTACGTTATACATCATCAAATCATCACTATTGCCAAATAGAACGGAGACAAATTTAAGATGTAACGAATTATCCATGCCCAAACCGATTCATAATAATGTCAAGAAACATTATAGATATTGGTTTGGTAACGGATATTGGTATGCATCACCAACGTTGTCAAGCCGCAGCGGCCTTGCCACATTGCGTCGCATCTGGTAATGAAACAACCGCTATGGGCCCATAAAACGGAATCACTAAAAGAAAAACTGAAAAACAAACTATAGAAGAATGATTCTTGACATGCAAGAAAAACCACCAGTACAAATAGTTTAAACGCAATGTATTCCATCATCTGTAGTTGTATTATTGGCATACAACACATAAACGTCATTTAGCATTTTTTACAACTATTCCAGACAGGATTACATTGCCAGGTTTCCCGTTTATTGTCTTTATTATTCAATATTCGTCAATAAAACAAAGCCTACATCGTTGGTCAACGGAGGTGATTGACAGGCAATTTAATGGAATCTAAATTGTATACATTTGTTCAGTAACGAGATTGTAATATATTGTATAATGTATGGGCGAGTGTTACATAACCCCTACTCATTCAAAATAAAAGTAAACATTGAAGTTAAAACATATTGTTCGTATTGCTAGCGATTTCGAATTAAAAACACTGTTTTGGAAAAAACAAATATATTTGGAGTACCAAATGCAATTAATATTTTCTACGGTTCATTGAACTTTGGAAAATAAAATCACGCTATGTGCTGAAAATGTCAGTTAATGATATACTTTACTCGTCAATGTTGTCAGCAGTTATACAATACACATATGGTGTGTGTGCTCTCTCGACCTAATGAAAGTTCACTGGTCACTCTGCGCTGTTGATAACCATTTGCATCAACCCCATAATTTCTTCAATAATGTATGACACCCATTGATTAATATAATGGCGGTTTCATGTCATATATGTAGTATACAAACAATATATTTATTGCATGTTCATGTGCGTTGAACTGCTATTTGTATACGTGTTATCTGACGAGTTCGTGTCAGAGATAGGTAGTGGTGGGATATATATGTTTTTCGTTAAAGTTTACATGAACATTTCGCTAAGTGCGCTTTTTTTAAAACACTTTCTAAAACAAACGGCCATACAACATCACGTTCAGTGTTGACAATAAATATTGTTAATGAAGACCGTTTTGAAATAACACAAATATAATCGAAAGAGGCATAAAATTCAAATTATATTGAAGCGTAGTGTTCACAAAAGAGCTACACCTACACAAGGTTTAATATTTCTGTTTGACATATCTCGATACAAAAACAAGTCGATATCTAATAATCGCCTATAACGCGTGCGACAACAAAAGGGGTCTTCTCTTCTAAACCGTGAACATTGTAAATAGTAGTGCTGTATGCTAATTTATGTATAGATATATTGTGTTGCAGTGTTAATATTCATATTACAATGCTCAGTTAATAAATTACATCAGAAAACTATTTATTTATTAAGTGGTCAACCTTTTCATTGCGATTTAGATCGTCTTGTTAGAAGGCCTATTCAATGTAAAAGTTAGCCTTTTACCGATAGCAATATAGTTTCGATAGGTTGAATTCAACACAAAACAACATAAACTGTTTTACACTAAGTCTTGTGTCTGAGGAAATTCATACAATATAAAACGTACACTACTAATTTATTAAATTTCTTGAAATCGCCCTACTTATTAAAAACAAATACCATTGCATTAACGGTGTTTGATGGAAGCGTGCAACAGAAATGTCTCTTTTTAATAGCAACGTTCAATTAACGCAAAATTATAAAACATCAAATTAATTAATGAAAAATGTGTTTGTCCAGTCGCATTCAGGCCATGTTAAAACAAGGTTTGATTTCACTATGTTGGATTTGAGCATAACGAACGATACGTAACCGACATCTGCTTTTTCTTATATCCATAACCGTCAAGAAACAAATGGTATAATGTTGAGTATACTAAGGCCGAAAAAGTGTCATTTGTTTTCATCTACATGGCCAAAAGAAGTTAGGTCGGCTTTACTTTTTGTCGTTAACTATTTTTACGAATACCAATTTAATAAGTTATGCGATGGCATGCGAAACTCTCCAAATCTCAATTAACTATTATTTCTTTGAGTACTGTTAAGGAATTAAAAAATAATTTAGCGACTAAAATCAAATGTAAAAAAAAAATATCAAGAAATACAAAACTGGTTTAGTGAAATTATTAAAAATGATCGGACGCTCAACCCGCACCGAAAAAAAAACAACTTATGTTAGGCACACATACTAAGGGTCGGTCGGGTTAGTGGAAAAAACGACTTTTCTCACGCCTCATTGGCACACATTGCATGGGTTCATCTTGTTATGTATTGTTGCCGGTCGATCTATTCCTGAAAACATTCGGGTCAATAGGACAGCATCCAGACATAAATGTGGGAACGATATTACAAAACATACAATCTGCTTTAATGCATTTCTATTACTTGGTTTAACTAAACACAAACAACGGCAACAACATACCAAATGTCCTTAGAATGTTTGATGAATGCTGATTGAAAGGCCATAGTTAATGGAGGACCAATTAATTGGTATTATAGTGGCTCTTAAGAGAGACAATAAGTAGAGATATAAGAACACTCGACTTAAAATTACTTTCTGTTGATACAATCCAACGTAATGAAGCTTGGCTTGTTTCAATCACATAGGAAATGAAGCCCCGTGTAATCAACATGGTTCATGTATTATCACACGCTTTCGACACATCAGATTCAAAATATGTAAAATGTGAATAAAACAATTGATGAAATAGTTTCAACCAGTCAAAATATAAAACATACTGTAATAAAATCCGTTTAATAAAACAGAGTTGGTAATCATAAATTGTATGGTGTCTGTACACGCTATAGCTGGTCATGCCTCCGGAATAAATCGAGTACGTATATCTAGTTCGAACCAGGTATTTCCCCATGCACAACGAGCGCATCCGCAAACAAATAGAATTTAATGGATTTCCTTCAGTAGGTTTTACTGAAGTTTTACTTCCATTAAAACGAAGTCCTTTCAAAATAATAATATTTTCAGTAGATTTGGGCTTGAATGACAGCAAACTGTTCAAATTGTATTCCGTTTGACAGATGTTTTGACACATAGATTGTTTTTTTATTGCATGCTTGCATACGTGTGCATGCTTTTGAAAGGGAGTATGTTTTAATTGTGCACTAGTCTGAATCGATCGGGCAAAGTGTTATGCCTTGTTATACTAGATGTATTACATAATAAAATATGCTCTTTAACTACAAAATGTATTAGAGAAGAAAATATGCTCTTGAAATACTAAGATCACTATATCTTCAGTGAAGTGTCCTTTCTTGAATGTATGGCACAACAGTCTATTTACATAAATATGACCTTGCCATTACAAAAATGATTGCAACGAATGTCAAATTGCCCGTCAACTAGTTTCCAGGAAAATGCTTTCCTATATCAGATCTTTGTAAAATGTTAAAAGCAAATGAAATAATAACCCAAAAAGTTCTGTCAAGTTATAAAAAACAGCAATGACTTTGAGGGGGGCTTTGCACATAATCGAGAAATACCTTAAGATATTTAATATCAGAAAAGTACTGTTATGTGCATGAATTATCTAAAAGAAAAAATTGACACAGGGCCATCAGATTTATGGAACTTTAGATTAACTTCTGTGTCAAGGGAACGATTTATTGTTGAAAAGTCGTTTTTGAACCCTCCATAGATTTGCGGACATAGGACCAATCATTCGTTAGTATGAAAAAAGCGCCTTGTTTGAGCATCAAACGAATAATTCTGTATAGATTTTTCTAGTAAAATCTGTTGTCAAATCATTTTAAGAAATAATCTCAGATTCATTAACTATTTCAATCAGATGTTTAGTATTAAAAGCAGTAACGGAGTGCTTTTTTGTCGTTTACACGTGAATACATACTTTTCCAAGAAACCGTATACTTATTTCTGTGAAAGAAATGTGTTGTTTTGTTGGTTTTATTGTTGTTGTTTTTGCTGTTGCTGTTGTTGTTGTTTATCAAAACGCAACATGCACTTTGTTGAGGTAATAAACATATAAACTATGAAGTTATATGTAAAGCAAACGAAATATTATGTTATAAGATAACTGTTCAATTACATAAGATGTTGTTATTTGAGACTCATTTTAGGAAAACTGAGCTTAATAGGTGTGCGTAAAGAGTCGTCCCAGATTAGCCTCTGCAGTCTGCATAGGTACATTGTAGACGGAAAGTGTTTTCTCTGATTAGCCTGTGCGGACTGCATAGGCTAATCTCGGACGATACTATACACATGTGCATAAAACCAAGTTATCAGTATAGGGAGACAATATTCACTTGTGTAAAACATACGAACAAAGCACTCTGTGTCTTCTCAATTGTTTCAAGGAATAAATTGTATTTCTTTATTTAGAAAGTGTTACCATAGTGTAATACAATATAATAAAGCTTAAAATTATACATGATGAGAATGTGCAAAATAATGATTGATGTTTTTTGGACTAGTTTTAAATTGTGAGCGAGTGCATGCTTGTCGACAGGGTGTTCAGTTTTTAGATTGAATTTCTATATAATAATAAATAGTTTATACACCATTGTTCAGCATGGAAATGTAAATATATACTTATAATGTTATATTTAATGTTAATTAGTAAGGCATTTATCGGTTTGATTTTTGGTATTTCAAACACGTCATCAATGTTCGGAAAAAAACATCAAATAATAAAATTAATTTATTTTAAGGGTTTATCACACAGAACACGTGAACAAAAAAAAGCAGTTTTGCCACATCTCACCTAATAATCAATGTCAAGGATAATTGAGACAATTCAAAGATGTCGCGATTCTTCCAGCAAATGAAGATTCATAAATATGTCGGGCAACATGACAGATATTGGTTTGGTAACGAAAATTGTGATTCATTACCAGCGCATGGTGTAATGGAAGAGCGATACTACGACATAGCGTCGCATCGCGTCATGTAACAGACCATTAATGGGTAAACACTATGATGATCACCAGAAAACAAAATAAAAAGGTGGTCTTTGAACTTTCAAGTACAATATATTGCAACGTTCAGTCAATGCGGTCCATATCGCTCGAAAAATCTGCAACTGAATATATTTAATTTAACAACCGTGTGTACGTCATTACGGCATTAAAATAGTAATTATAAAATAATTATTATACCAGATAAACCTTATGTATCGCGTTTAATTCATTTATCCAAGCGAAAACAAAGCTTTTCATTTTGCCAAAGTTGATTGACAGGCAATTTCATGGAGTCGGACTGACATATATTTGTTCGGTAGTTCGGTATTTAAATAAATTTTATATTTAATGCAAATGTGTCCGAAAGGAAAATATTACCGAAACTATCGTCGTTTCTAGCATTTTGCCTCTGCCTAGAAGCAAGTTTCTATGTGTCTCTGTGTTTTATACACGATGTTAACATTTTTTGCTAACACTCAAAACAAATCAGAATACAAAATTACGTGTACGTGTTGTTGCTGTTTAAATGATGTATTGTGTAAAATAATCATACATAATACAGTGTTGGAGATAAATGACACTATAGTATATCCCAGTAACTTATCGACCCATTGGTGCAAAAAGGTACCATTTGACATTTTATTTTAATGAAACATGGTACCTTTTTGCGACAATTGGGCGTTTTGGAATTACCAAATGAATGTTCTCTCACGAAATGATCAAAGATCGTGAGACGCTCGTAACTGACTGCTCAGACTATCGAATTGACTTGCATCTCTTTGTCTTTTTAAGAGGCTAAGCATTACAGTACTTCCTTATATACCACAATATGGACTAGTTTGAAGAAAAACAAGATACTAATAGAACTAAAGTCAAGTTTAAGAAATATTTCAGGCTTTGATTAGATATATTATTCGTAACGCCAATCTGAATTAACAAGGGGTTTGATACAAAAATTATACCGTTCCGAGTGACCAAAACGGAAACCAACTTACTTTTAGTTGCTATTTCATATCTGCAGGTATATATATTTTCAATAATTATATTCATAACGAGTCCAATGTAACCGATCCGTCTGCTTAAAAGTACACGTCTAAGTCTCAATTCAATGCTCATTCAAAGAACCTTTGCTAAATAGACAGTAAATTGCTTTTACTTACAATCATATGCCTTGAGATGTGATACCTAGGTTACGCAATTCTTCACCATTGAATTGAGGAATGCAAGAAGGACGAATTCTAGTGTCTGATAAATTACACATCTTTGGTAGTTTTAAGGAATTTTACATACATTTTTAACATGAAATATGGGACCCATCTGTAAATTTTGATAATAACCGTGAAGTTATTCAGGAAAATTTTGAAAATCGTATACCGTTTGAGTTGAAGGTTAAAAATAGGCAACATGTCACGATCCAATGTCTTTTAAGATGACAAAACTACATAGTTCAGTACCCTCTCAACCGATTACGTTTCTAGTAAACACATCTATTGAAACGTCTGTTTTCCTATCAATGCGAAAGTATCTCAAATTGCCTCTGTGCCCTGTTGAGAATGTAACTATCGACCAGTCGGCCTATTACCAGTATTGTCCACACCTTATGAGCGAACAATGCATCAGCAAATCGCAGAATAAATTATGTTAAACCGTTTTCAAGTGCCTTTGCCTCTTGGAATGGCTGTAACACTATATATTTTTAAATCACTAATGATTGGAAGAATTTCTTAGATAACAACAATTAACAACAATCGACTGCCTCTCTCGCGACTGATTATTGTTAAAGTTAAAACTGTCTAATTTGTCTCGGGATGCTTTTTTAACTAATAAAAAGCTACTTGTCGAATTGAAAGCAGTAAGTAAAAGTAGTAACTTATCTTACACATTTCCAAATCTAATTAACGGTATGTATAGTAACGCAGATTATATAATACTATTTCATTTTCTAGAGAAATCAGTCTTAAAAAAACTCACGAGGACGAAAGTATTTCACTAATTGTCTGGTTTCAAACAAATGATATGAAAGCAAATCATAAAAATAACCGTAAAGTTACTTGTGGTCACTTTTGATTTGTGCTTAGTTTTAACAGTCCTACTATTAATATTTGAAGGAAAGCTTTACAGCAGTTCAACGTTATAAAATAAATTGGTAAACATATAGGTAGATTTGGCCGAGTAAGCATGTGTTTTATATTATTGTTTTCAAATGTTAACTGGTATCAGTTAATATTGCATTTGACAAGTGAAACTGCTATCAACAAAGTAGAAGAAAAAAAAGAACGGTTACTTTGGTTCACTTTCAATTCGTTCATAAAATAAGCTTTTGTTTATTTCCAGATGACCACAGCTGCCTTTTCAGAATGGAAAATGTGTAACGTGAAATGTGTTCGTTGGCCCGCTCACACAATTTAGTTGATTACAATTATAAATAAACGCGACATTATTTCGACTTCGAGTAAGTTTACATGTAATAGTAAATGGCAATTATAAACTGTTAAGCTTGACTAGTTTTCTAGAATATCAACAGGAATACATCCACGGTATTCTGCTGCAACATAACGAACATTTATTTCACTGTTAAGATATATATGACTTTAAATAAAAAATACGATAATTAAATAATAGCGACGTCAAACGACTTGATTAGTGGCACAGCTGACGCCATTAACAGCCTGTCTTTTCTTTGTTTAGATAATTATTAGACTAACACAATATTTTTGAAATTTTCTGGTGATTTAAGAAACTAGAAACGGAAACCTTACATGAACTAAATTGCTTTCAGACTGAATGTACGCGCGCGTAAATGCAAATGGTAGTCAGTAACGTGTTAGTTACAATCAACGCACGGGTAGTTGAATTGTTATTTCAAAAGGCCATTCATGCTGTATAGAGTCATAATGTGTTGAACGAAATCAGAGTATATCTGACTCTTTTTCAAAAGAAGCAGATCGACAATTGTCATACTAAGTTGACGATTTGTTCCGTTACTAGTTATTTCGTGAATGCTTGGAAAAGACCATTTTTATTAATATGAGCATATCCAGGGAGTAAAAGGCGAATTCAATCAGTATTAAATTGCCCTTCAACAATTCTCCAACAGAGTGTTTTCCCAAACCAGCTGTTTATAAAATGATAAATTTCACAGAAAATGAAATAATGGACCCTAGCAGGGCTATCACGTTATAACACACTCAACCTAATGGATTTCAATCGGGATTTGCACAAAGTCGGAAAATATAGGACGAGATTTAATATCAGAAAGAAATCCTGGTCTGTGCATACATTCGCAAAAAGGAATTGACAAGGGGCTGAAAGGTTAATGGAACTTTCGATTAACTTCTATTTCAATGATTGTTGTTGTCGGAAATCCATTTGTGAATCCTCAGAAGATTTGCGGACATAAGAGCAATTATTCCCGATTGTAAATAATGGGCGTTGTTGCGCAGTGAGCGAATGAGTATGTATAGATTTGCTAGGCTGTTTTCAAATTATTATAAAAAGCGTCCAAGATTCACCGTCGGTAAAAGGTCACAACGCTGGTGTCAATTTAAAATTACATGTGAACAAAAAAAAATCCAACAAACCGCAGACTGAGTTATTCGAGGTTAATGTTATGTTTTTCTTTTGATTGTATTGAATTTTTGTTGTTTTTGCTGATGGTGTTGCTTTGTAAGTGCCAAAATGCATGTGTAATACACATATTACAGGTTATCTGTATGTATATCAAACGCAATTATGTGATATAAGATAACTAATTAATGACAATAGTTGTCGATGTTTCATTTTAACATCATTCACCGCGAGAACTGTTGTACTCAATCATATAAATACTGACTGTCTACAGAATGGGTAACCGCGCGTTCACATGGCGCATATAGATTATAAATACATGGAGGTAACATCCATTTTGAAGATATGTGAAACATACAAATAGCGCATTTGCATGGAACATACAATATTATTCGTTATTAAGAAAGTGTTAACAAGTCAATACAATTTGCTTTAACATTACTGTTGTTTGACAAGCATGTTGCTTATCAAAAAAGGAATCCGTGTTTTTCGTATAATTGTAAATTGTAATTATAGATGCGAACATACGCATGCATATATATATCTCCGTAGATTCAATTTTATCTCACGGTTGAATTTGTATACGATTAATATTTTATACACGTATTCTTATTGTCAGTTGGTAAGAAATCTTTCGGATGATTGTTTTTTAATATGTTATAAATTGTCTGGAAAGAAATCAGATAATACAATTAATTATTGTGAAGGGTTAACACACACAGAACAAAAATGTTAAAGAAAACGCATTTTCCCCACATATCAAATAGATATTACTAAGTATAAAAAGTAAAAGGCGAATTCAATCTGTGTGCAATTGCCAACAAAGTGTTTTTCCAAACGAGCTGTTTATAAAATGATAAAATTCATAGAAAATGAAATAATGCAATCTAGCAGTGCTATCACGTTATAACACAATCAAATTAATGGATTTCAACCGGGCTTTGCAAAAAGTCGGGAAATATAGGAAGACATTTAATATCAGAAATATCCCGGTCTGTGCATACATTCGCAAAAAGGAATTGACACAGGGCCGAAAGGTTAATGAAACCTTCGATTAACTTCTATTTCAATGATGGTTGTTTGAAATCCTTTTGTGAATCCTCAGCAGATTTGCGGACATAAGAGAAATTATTCGCAATTGTCAATAATGCGCGTAGCTGGGCAGGGGGCGAATAGTTTTTTAGAGATTTGCTAATAAATTTGTTGTCAAAGTATTATAAGAAAGGGATTCACCAAGGGTTAAAATCAGAATACTGGTGTCAATTTTTATTTACATTTGAACAAATATTTTTTCCACAATTAGTACAGCGATTTAGTTTTTCTGTTGTTTTGTACTGTTTTGTTTTGTTGTGTTTGTTTGTGTTGTTGTTGTTGTTTTTGTTTTGTACTGTTTTGTTGTTGTTGTTATTGTTTTGGAAATGCCAAAATGCACATTTACAGAGATAATTGTCTTATTACAAGTGATGTATGTGTATATTAAACGCAATTCTGTTATATAATATAACTAATTAATGACAATAGGTGTCGGTCGATGCTTCTTATTTACATAATATACTGCCCAGAATGGCTGTCCGCAATCATAGAAAAACTAAATGTCTAAAACAATGGATGACAGTACGTTCAAATGCCACTCCACACTGAAGCGTTGTATAAAAACATGGAGGTAACATTCATGTTGACGATATGTGAAACATACAAATAGCACATATTGCACGGAACATACAATATAATTCCATATTCAGAAAGTGTTAACACTAAAAACTAATTTACTTTAAAATAACTGATGTTTGATGTTTTTCGTTTAAGGGATCTATTTATTTCGTATAATTATTAACTGTGAACATACACATGCATCAATTTTATATCACAATTGAATTGATATATGATAATTAATATTATTTGCTCTTGACAGTTGCCACAGTTGTCTAGTATAAATATATATAAATGTGTAGACACTTATCCTTAAAGGCCCTATAAAGGTGACGATCCGTAATTATTTACCGATTTTTTAAATATTTTTTTCATATTCTATTTATAAAGGTTATCAAAAAACAATATATTGATGCTATTGGACATTACCATAAATCATGAGCAATACAACTTGTTTTGAGCTCAAAATACAGTGTCCTAAAAGTCAATTGTGTTTACAAACAAGTCAATCTGTTTATTTACATCGCTGTTTACTCGGAAAAGTGAAAGTGACTCAGGTCACCAAAAATATATCGTTGATTTTCAACGTTTTCCGGTATTACTCACAAAGTAGGTCTCTTCTAAATGGTTTAAACGTTTGTAGTGATCTAATAAGTTACTTTCTGCTGGTAAAAAGTTGTTTAAAAAAGTATTAAAATTGAATTTTTTTTTCGGCTATTTTTAGCATACGTCACCGCTTTGAGGCTATACACATCGCTAGTTGCAAAGTTGTAAACATTTCTTCCAATTATGAAACGGGTATATCTTCCATAATTCTTGACAACGTTTCACCTAAGCTGAAATCCGGTAAAAAATAGACCAGTTTATATGCATACTAATTGGATATGTCACCTTTATAGGGCCTTTAATGTCAGTTGATAAGAAAGAAATGCTTATGATTAAATATATCATCAATTGTCAGAAAATATATCAGATAATTACATGAATTAATTTGAAGGTTTTATCATACACAAAAGTGTACTAAGAAAAGCATTTTTGCAATATATTATTTAGCTATTACTAATAATACACATGTTATTCTATATTAAAAAATAAATAAATAATGAATCGCATATAATGAAGACTAATCAAAGATGTGGCGTTTCATTCATACTATTGCAGGTCACTGTATGTCGGGAACAATGCAAGACATTGCTTTACCGGAAATTGTGATACATCACCAACACGCCTGGTGTAGGCGTATAAACGTTTAAGCGTCATGCAATGTCTATGGACATATACAGTGCTGATCACTAGAAAGAAATGGCAAACGTAGTTGAATATGTTATTTGAGCTATGCAGGACTATCCCTCTTTGAATTGAATTAGTCTTAGTCAATGCCGTCCAGATCGCTTAAACAATGCAACTGACTTAATCGAATGTAACAAGCCTTTTAACGTCGTTAAGGCCATAATATTGACAAGATAACCTTTTTTCAATTTAATTAATTTCGTTACGAAAAAAAGCATTGATTTTTCCGATGAAGGTGTATGACAGGTAATTGCATGGAGTCTGGACGACATACATGTTTTCAGTAACGAGATTTTAATCAATTGTATATTAAATGCAAATGAGTTCGTAAGTCAAGATGAACCAAAATATCAACGTTTCTAGCATGTTTATTCTGCCTAGAAGGTACTAAAGTATATCCCAATACTTGCAGTACTTGACAGTTGTATGTGCTCTCACGAACTAATCAAAGATCATGAGTAGCTCGTAACTGGCAGATCTGTCAATCACACTGATTGAGAACTTCCGTCTTATTGAGACAAGCTGAAATATTTTACCTTCTTATATACCACTATCTTGGCTAGTCAATAAAACTGATACTTATTAAAGCAAACTCGTTTATTAATTATATATATATANGTGAATCCTCAGCAGATTTGCGGACATAAGAGAAATTATTCGCAATTGTCAATAATGCGCGTAGCTGGGCAGTGAGCGATTATTTTTGTAGAGATTTGCTAATAAATTTGTTTTCAAAGCATTATAAGAAAGGGATTCACCAAGGGTTAAAATCGAAATACTGGTGTCAATTTTTATTTACACTGGAATAATTATTTTTTCCACAATTAGTACAGCGATTTAGTTTTTCTGTTGTTTTGTACTGTTGTGTTTTGTTGTGTTTGTTTGTGTTGTTGTTGTTGTTGTTTTTTACTGTTTTGTTGTTGTTGTTATTGTTTTGGAAATGCCAAAATGCACATTTACAGAGATAATAAGCTTATTACAAGTGATGTATGTGTATATAAAACGCAATTATGTTATATAATATAACTAATTAATGACAATAGGTGTCGGTCGATGTTTCTTATTTACATAATTTACTGCCCAGAATGGCTGTCCGCAATCAAAGAAAAACAAAATGTCCAAAACAATGGATGACAGCACGTTCAAATGCCACTCCACACTGAAGCATTGTATAAGAACATGGAGGTAACATTCATGTTGACGATATGTGAAACATACAAATAGCACATCTTGCACGGAACATACAATATAATATCCTATTCAGAAAGTGTTAACACTACAAAAAAATGTACTTTAAAATTACTGATGTTTGACAAACACGTTGTTTTTCGTTTAAGGGATCTATTTATTTCGTATAATTATTAACTGTGAACATACACATTCATCAATTGTATATCACATTTGAATTGTTATACGATAATTAATATTATATGCTCTTGACAGTTGCAACAGTTGTCTAGTATAAATATATATAAATGTGTATACACTTATCCTTAAAGGCCCTATAAAGGTGACGATCCGTAATTATTTACCGATTTTTAAATATTTTTTTCATATTCTATTTATAAAGGTTATCAAAAAACAATATATTGATGCTATTGGACATAACCATAAAACATGAGCAATACAACTTGTTTTGAGCTCAAAATACAGTGTCCTCAAAGTCAATTGTGTTTACAAACAAGTCAATCTGTTTATTTACATCGCTGTTTACTCGGGAAAGTGAAAGTGAAAGTGACTCAGGTCACCAAAAATATATCGTTGATTTTCAACTTTTTCCGGTATAACTCACAAAGTAGGTCTCTTCTAAATGGTTGAAACGTTTGTAGTGATCTTATAAGTTACTTTCTGCTGGTAAAAAGTTGTTAAAATAGTATTAAAATTGAATTTTCTTTCGACTATTTTTAGCATACGTCAACGCTTTGAGGCTACACACATCGTTAGTTGCAAAGTTGTAAACATTTCTTCCAATTATGAAACGGGTATATCTTCCATAATTCTTGACAACGTTTCACCTAAGCTGAAATCCGGTAAAAAATAGACCAGTTTATATGCATACTAATTGGATGTGTCACCTTTATAGGGCCTTTAATGTCAGTTGATAAGAAAGAAATGCTTATGATTAAATATATCATCAATTGTCAGAAAATATATCAGATAATTACATGAATTAATTTGAAGGTTATATCATACACAAAAGTGTACTAATAAAAGCATTTTTGCAATATATTATTTAGCTATTACTAATAATACACATGTTATTCTATATTAAAAAAAAAATAAAAAATAATAATGAATCGCATATAATGATGACTAATCAAACATCATGAGACGCTCGTAAATGGTAGATCTGTCAATCACACTGATTGAGAACTTCCGTCTTATTGAGACAAGCTGAAATAGTTTACCTTCTTATATACCACTTTCTTGGCTAGTCAATAAAACTGATACTTATTAAAGCAAACTTGTTTATTAATTATATATTTGAAACAGTAGATAGTATCGTTATCTCACATCGCAATTAACATAGTTTTTTGTAAGAATGTTACAGTGACAAAAAAGAGAAAACATCTTACCATTAGGTTCCTATATTTTATTTGCAGCTTCATATTTTACCAATAACTGTGATCATAACGAATAGTTATATCTGCTAACTCGTGTAACATCTGTCTGGTAGAATATACAGCCACACGCAAAACGATTTATATTGGAGACTACTTAGTGACACACACATTATTCAGGAATCGAACGCACTTTACTTACCACAAGTTGAACGCTATGAATAGTGTTCACAGTTTAAAGATTGTGGGCGCCAAACGAGACAAAAGGTCTAGTTGGCACAGTCAAATATATCTGCACAATTTTTCAATTGAAGCCATATATACTACAAGACCTGTTAGCGTTTTGTTGTTAGCAAAGAAGCTGTTATCCGTTTACATTTACTTTAATACATCTCTTACTCAAACAAGACATATAGTTCAAACTCGTTTGCAAACAAATGTGTTAGACAAAGAATTTTACGTCGCTCTCGATACACTGAAACGTAAAGTAACAATAAAAGGGACAGCAAACCATTTTGAACCGGGAGTAGTACTCCTGCTAATTTGTAGGGATAGAATTGTGTAAAAGATACTGACAGTCTACCATCTAAATAATTGATTTGAAGAATAACTTCTATAACAGCGCGAGTTGTTGTTAAAAATCCATCTATGAATTCTCACCCGATTTACGGACATGTGATAAATTATTCGTGATTATCAAAAAAGCCACCAGTTGTGCAAAAGCTAAACAAATGCTGTTATAGTATTTTTGATTTCCCAGTTACTTTATCGACAAAATAATTAACGAAAGTAGATATGGGATACTAACAGATTTTTCAAATTTCATTTTGAGTCTTATAAACCCAATCTCATGCGTAACACACAAATTGTCGGCTAGCTATATAAATACCCAACTAAACCGGCAGATATGAGACATACGAATATAAGATGTTACGAAAGTCCAGACCGATTTCGAGTCATTATTATGTGAGAAAACATGACAGCTACTGTTTTGATAATGGAAAATAGGAGTCATTACATCCACCTGTTGTTATGGTGTAGCGTTTACATTAATGCGTTGCTTATGAAGCATGTTTTCATGCATATGCTTTCCAAACAACGAAAAACAACAACAACAAAACGAAACATTTCTGCTAATAAGCTTACCAACGATGAGTTCTTACTTTTAGTATAACTATCAAGAAATATGTTTTCAATCGAGCAGAAATATCTCGCAAAAACGATATATATTGACGCCTTATTAGCAACAAAACTTGAAGACTAATTACCAACAAACCTTTCCCATTCACGAGAGTTTCTTGACCTTGCCTCACTTGTTCTGAATGTAATGATAATATATAGTTCCTTTGATAAAAAGGCTGTCGAACGCATGCGAAACATACGTCTTTTTGCTATAATTGACAAGTATATTCTTTCTTTGATAATAGATACAATGTTTAGAGATTATTGACCAGTTAATGGAGGAATTTAATTAAATTTACGGTTAAAATGCTGCCATACCTGTTTTGTCACAATAACTGGGTATCTAAGAAACTTATTATTATTATATAGTTATAAATAGGAGAATCAACCATTTTCATAATTTAATAATTTGAAACGAATATTATCGATCTATGCTCTTTACCTTTTAAAGCGTATCATATTTATTGATACATGAAGTATGGTTATCAACGTCCTGCTGTGTGAGAATCGTATCTTTCTAACGTGTGAAATACCATTATGTAAAGTAATAAAGCTCTGCTTGTTTCCTGGCACATAGGAAATGAAGATCCATGTAATCAATGTGGTTCATTTATTATCACACGCTTTCAAAGCACTAAACTTGTAAAATGTGTAAAAAAATAAATGCCGAAATAGTTTAAACCGATCAAATCTAAAACATACTGTAATGAAATTCGTTCGATAAAAACGCTGTGGTAATGATTGATTTATTTACACTTGATAGCTGGTCCTTTCTCCGGAATTAATCGAGTAAGTATATCTAGTTCGAACCAGGTATTTGTCCCATTCACAACGAGCGTTTAAGATAAATAAACTGTAAGACATTTCCTATTAATTGACAAGTTGGTGCTGAAGTTTCAGACATTTACGTAAACGAAGCCCTTTCAAAATAATTATATTTCTCAGTGGATTGAGGCTTAACCGACAGCAAATTGTTCACATTGTATTTTTAATAATTAGAAAAAATATCATTTAGATGCGGTGTACATAGTTAAAACAATCACACCCCAATTAGAATTGTTCTAGTGAATAACAATGACTTTATAATTGTATCGGAAGAGTTAATATGTAATTATTTCACAATAACATACAGTAATGGTTGCTTTGTAAAACATTTTAGCATTATATAGCCATCATACGATAGCACTGATCTAATGTATCTAAACGTATTACAGAAGAAAATATGCCTTTGAAAAACGAAATGTATTACGCGCGAAGAAATGTTCTTCAAATACTAAATGAATTACAGGGGAAGATATGCCCATCAAAAACTAAGTTGTCGTAATTATCATGTAAGAGTTGTTTCTTGAATTCATGGAATAAAAGGGGATTCATATAAAAATGACCATGTCATGAAAAAAAGATATTTCAATAAATGTCAAATTGTCCGTCAACAAATCTCCAGGGACATGCTTTCCCACATCAGCTCTTAATAAAATGTTAAAATCAAATGAAATAATGAACCCGGAAACTTATTACAAAAAGTAATGGCTTTCAATGGGGATTTGCACAAAATCGAAAAAAATATGAAGACATTTAATATCAGAAATGTGCTGTTATGTGCATGAATTATCTAATAGAAATTGACACAAGGCCGTCAGATTAATGGAACTTTAGATTAACTTCTGTATCTAGGATATGAGTAATTAATGAAAGTCTATTATTGTTTTCCCATAGATTTGAGGATATAGGATGAATCATTCGAAATTATAAAAAAATGAGCAAATTAAGCATCAAACGAATAAGCCTGTATAGAATTTCTAGTAAATCTGTTTTCAAATTATTTGAAGACATACTCCGAGATGGACCAACTGTTTCAATCAGATGTTGGGTATTTAAAGCGATGCTTGTCAGTCGTTTACGTGTGAATTCATAGTTTGTCCAAGAAACTGATACTGAGTTCTTGCAAAGTTGTGTTGTTGTTGTTTGTGTTGTTCTTTGTAAAAATGCAAACATGTACTTTGTTCATGTAATTATCATTTAAACCGTTAGGTTATACGTATATCAAACACAATATTGTGGTATTAGATATCTGTTTGATGGCAATATATTATATTATATAATGTTCAGTGCATTCACTGACATAATCATTTATTACAACTCATAAACTTAGTGGCCATGTAGAGCAAGGATACCAGCAAGTTCAAACAACGCATAGAGGTTATCATGGACACAATATTTACTTTTGTGAAACAAACGAACAACGTACTTGGTGTGTGTTCAAATGTTGCACGGAATAAACAATAAATCGTTATTCAGAAAGCGTTTCCATAGTGTACTACAATATAATAAAAACTAAAATTACAAATGTTTTGAACGTGAGAAAAATGTATCGATGTTTTTCGCGTAATTGTAAATTGTGAACGTGTGCATGCTTGTCGCCTTTTTGTTCAATGCTACCTCAAGATTAAATTTCTTTATAATAATTAATATGTATACACTTGAAAATTACCACGGTTGCTCAATATGAAAAAATAAATATATATGTATATGGTTGTCGTTAATTGTCAATCGTCTGTATGAATTTTCGTATTACAAACACGTCATCAATGTCCGGAAAATCGGAACAAACATCAAATAATAAAATGAATTCATTTTACGGTTTTTTGCCTAGGTCATAGCCCCATGGCCATAGTAATGATACCAATTTCTGAGCCTATCCGAATTGGCTGGTTGCCAAAAACCAAATTCCCAAAAACTCCGATTTACCACTTAATTCATGCGCAATAAAAGTAGTTCTTCGCAGATCTCAATATGCCGCATTGTAAATACAGAACATCACTATATAACATGACAGTGTCATAAACGTGTTAAAAATATTATTGAAGCAAAATTGCTTAGCATTGGCTACGACATAGTTTTTATTGTGTACATTTTCATGCGATAATAAGTTCCTCACTTGACGGTCTAGGCCGAAAAGATACGAGTGTTTACGGAGACAGTAAGATTATTTTTTTCTGAGACATTTTTGAAGACATTATATTTGGTATTTATAAACATATTTTAAAATACTGTTATTTTATTTTGCGTTAACAAGACATTCCAGAAAAAAGAAAATGAAATAAAAATATTCACGTTTATTCTCGGAAATAGACGAAGTAACCGGATATGGTATTTCACTGCGCAGATCGAGCGCGCAAATCGAGCGCGAAAAGTTCTACGTGAGACAAAGTACACAATCTGTACAACGTTCTTTATCAGGGTAAGTGGATTTTCTTTTTTATACACATTACAAAGGATGTATGAGTGTTTTCCTGATCTGTTAATTACGTAATAGAAAGCTATTTTAGGCGATTGAAAGTGATTTATTTTACGCAAACAATAACAGTTTTTATGCGGCCATGTTGTTGATGTTGTTGTATATCTTCACCGCCTATGTAGACGAACCTCTACCAGATCTGTAGAGTTGAAAAAAGGGTTATCGTTCCTACCGCCAGTATCGTGTAGACCTCCTCCGTCTATGTACATTCCAGAATGTACATTTATGTCGGTTAATAGCTATTCATAGCTTATGTTTCTTTGTTACACATGTACCGACTTAAAATAAAATTTGATTTGATTTGATTTCATTTGATGTACACTGTAGTACAGTCTAACCTGTCAATAAAGACCACTTAAGGGATTTGTTCATTGTGGTCTTTGTTCACAGGTGTTCTTTATTCGCAGGGTCGATTGAAACTTTACAAAATATGCTAGTAGGATTTTTACAGGTACCTTATCTATGTATGTGCTCTATTGTTTCAATGTTTGAATACAAATGCATGAATAATAATTAAATAAAAAATTGAAAACACAGTTTTGTTTTTGTTTTTAAATTTATTATTTCAATTCCTTATGTTTATTTTTATTATTTCATTAATCATATACATGTATAAACAGCTATTAACATCCATGTATATGTATGTGTAATTGACATCTTAATTGTCACGAAAGCGTACATTTCCTAAATAAGTTGATGAAAGCTCCAAACTTTTCTTTGATATTTTTGGCAATTAGTACATTAATCGCGAGACAAAAATACAAAGGCAAAGTCCACAATTAACTACCAATCAGCAATGTGTGTCAAATAAACAATCAACAGCTATCGAGTGCAGTAAACTGTCACTTGCCAATATCACCATAGCGACCGAAGAGTCCACTGGTAAGATATTTATCATGACGTGACTATCATAGCGTCATGGCAGCCATTTTGTGAATTGAAAGTTGTGAAATTGTTGATTGTTATGATTGAAGTGGTCGTTGTTAGCCATCAAAATGGACTTTAGGGAATGTAGCATGGCGGTCGTTGGTCTTTGTTCGCAGGTGGGCATTATTCGCAGGTATATTATATAGTGAAATCGTTCGGGAGGAAATCGATGTGGTCTTGTTGGACAGGTGGTCGCTATTAAAAGGTGGTCTCTGGGACAGGTTGGACTGTATATACACAAATATTGTCTTTCCTTACACTCTCTGAGCTTCTGCACTCAACCGCTAGGGTCAATCCGTATAAATTCGGACAAAGGGAGAAATTCGGACAATACTTCTTCCCAAGCACACCCAATCTAGCCCCAAGCCTTCAGCGCCTACAGCGCTTTGATTTCAAACTGAACACGGACGTTAACAGGAAAAGCATTTTTGCCACATCTCATCTATTAATCAATTTCAAGGATAATGGAGACTAATCAAAGATGTCGCGAATTTTTCATGTCGATGAAGATTCATTAATATGTAAGGGAACATGAGAGATATTGGTTTGGTAACGGAAATTGTGATTCATTACCAGCGCATGGTGCAATGGAATAGCGATTGTATGACATAGCGTCGCATCGCGTCATTTAACAGACCATCCATTGTTATACACTATGATGATCCACAGAAAAAAGCTTAGCCTGTTGGTACCGCGTATCGGTGTATTAAGCCTTTGTCTTCAAATAAAAATGTTTGAATGTAATAAAACAAAGAAAACACATCAGTTTGTTATTATTTTACCTATTTTACGTTTAATTATGATATGATCGGAAACTGTATCTTCGATATTGGCTGCTTTCTACTAACGGTCTTACGCCATTTCGATTGTTATGAAGAGTACTGCGTATCTGTGTATTCACGGTAGCTCCCTTTTAGATCACCAAACAAAATGTCAGATCTTTCATTGGTGTAATACATAAGATTACTTGTTATTGAAACAAAATACAAACACTTTTACCATTTATTTCATGAGTTTGTGTATTTATTATGTGAGAAAAAAATATATGCGCATTATAATAAATTGATTTCCTACAGTCATGTCTCTCAGTGTACTCTGGTGTCCAATATATCCTTGGGAAATTGCAGCTTCGTAGGCTGATAACCTATTTTCTCGGACATCATGGTAAGCCTTTTTTATTATAATAAAATCATAGTGTCGTCTCGTCAGGTTAAATTTGGTAATGGTAGGCAACTAATATTGTTTTTAATTAGAAAAAAACAAACAAAAGGAAAAAAAAAGCATCACTTTATTTTAATTGACTGGTATAAAGTTTAAGCTAATTGTATTCGTAGTAGCATTCCCATTCATGTAAACGTGTCATCTAGCAAGAGCACCGCATTGTGACGTTATTTTACGATGGAATGCTTCCATTCCGTAAAAATAGCTATCGACCATATTAATATTGTGTAACAATTCTAAACACAACTTAAGGACATTTCTAAGAATTTGGGAATTACATCGTATTTTGTTATAAACAGAGATCTTACTTACCCTTAGATGTACCGTTTGTGGGATATATTTGAATTAAATACCGTGGGAAAAAATCGGCACGGAACTAAGAAGTCGCGTGGAAGATATTTGGCATGTTTCGGATTATATCGATACGTCGTATACACCGATACACAGTACTTGAAGAATTTGAAGAATGCGGTCTTTGCACTTTCAGGTACACTCCATTAAATTGCTCCGTCAATGCGGTCCAGATCGCTTGCAAAATCTGAACATTAAATTATTTCAATATAACAAGTCTGTTAACTTCGTTACGGCATTACAACATTCATTGATTTATTTTGATTCTACCTTTTATTTGTTAAGTATGCACATACAACATTGGACTACCAAATTACCTGTATCTTGGCATTCCCATCTTGTTAACCTTTACAAAAAACTGTCTTAATGGAGAGGGCCCTTCGATGATGTTGGTATAACTCTAGGCCCAATCCATTTGTATACATGTACCTCAAACTGTCTATTATATGTAATCGTTTGTAAATGAATGTGTATATACAATAAAATATGTTTAAACTAAACTACAACATTCATTGTACAAGAATTACATTGACTAGATAAACGTGTATATCATGTTGAATTCAATTATTCAAACGAAAACAAAGCCTCGTGTTTTGCCGAAGAAGGTTATTGACGGGCATTTTCACGGAGTCGGGCTTACATACATGTATTTGGTAGTTCAGTATTTAAATTCTATATTAAATGAAAATGTGTCATTTTATCAAATATTTCCGAAAATATCAAAGTTTCTAGCATTTTGCCTCTGCCTACAAGCAAGTTTCTATGGGCTCTGTGTTTTATACACAATTTAAATAATTGTACTAACATGCAGTACACATCAGAATACCAAATTACGTAGTTTTAATACTTTAGTGTGTAAAATTATAATACCGAATACTGTTTCGGAGAGAAATGGTACTATACTATATTCCGCTACTTGAAAGAGTTACCAAATTAATGTGCTCTCACGAACTAATCAAAGATAATGTGAGGCTCGTAACTGACAGCGCAGCCAATCGCATTGATTTGCAACTTCGCCTTGTTAAGATATTATCATTACTAAACTGCCTTATGTACCGCAATATTGACTAGTTCAAAGGAAAAAGTCATACGTTTAGAACTAAACTCGTGTTTAAAAAATATATGAGGCTGTGAGACAGTAGATATATTTTTGGTTACTCCAATCAAAATTTACAGTGTTTTATGCAAGAATGATATCGTTGCAATGACCAAAACAGAAACCAACTCGCATAAAGTTGCAATATCACATTTGAAGCTATATATCTTTGAAATTCAATTCATCGGATAGGTATATTGTCTAACTATAATACTATCCATTTCTCTGCTGGAAATTTAAAACTAAACGCTAAACGATTATATTCGAGATGATGTAGTGACTACAGTCAAGTTTTATTACACGCGAAGTTCTTTGATACGCATGTCTTGGTCTCAATTCAATGCTCATAAATAAAAACCTTTGATAAATAGACTGTCGATTTATTTTGCAGACAATAATATGCATTCATTTATGATACCTAGGCATTGCCATTTTTCATTATTATTATTGAGGATTGCAAGAAGATGGAAAAATGTATGAGAAAGTACAAATGTTATGTATTTTTAAAGTATTTTACATTAAGTTTGTTCACGACATATGGGACCCTTCTGTAAAGTTTGATGACAAACATAAAAGTATTCAGAAAAAAAGGAAAATAATATTCCTAATCAGTTGATTTTTAAACCAATAAATGCAATTGTATATCCAAGCAGATAGATACAATTTATGTCAAAAGTCGCGATACAATGTCTTTTTAAGATGGTAAAACTAGTTATTTCAGTAAGCTCTCAATCGATGGCGCTATAAGTAAACACATATATTTAAACATATGTGTTTCGTAGCATTGTGACATCTGCTCAAATTGTCCATGTGCCCTGTTAATATTAAAGTAAATATAGACCAGTCGGTCTATTACCAGTATTGTCCACAATTTACGAGTAAACAATACATCAGCAAATCGCAGATTAACTTAAACTTATTTAAAACCCATTTGCAAGTGCCGTTAAATCTGGGTATGGATGTCACACTAAATTGTATTTATTTGAATCACTAGTGACCCTTCAATTAAATATGATTAAAATTATTTCTTACAAAGAGTGTCCCTAAAAATGATGCTGTGATTAATAACAACGACTGTTCAGCAATATAGGGTCGAATACTTACATTGGAAAAACTGTTTCTCTATATAATAAATACATGTAATAAAATTATAAATTGTGTATTAAGTTTACGCAATTTTGTACACAATCTGATACAAATTGTGCCTAGATGATAGCATTTCGTCAAACAAATTAGTTATGTGAGCACAAGTTGTGTCCATATCAAAAAAGGAACAGTGACCAGAATGCGTAGACCTACTGCTATATTATTTGACTTTTAGAGTTGATTTTGCGCGGAAAACTAAAGAAGAGTTTAAGAGACTTCTTAGTGAAATAAGTCAAACGCAAAAGAATCTTCTGTGGTGCGCAACACGTTAGTTCCCATTTCGAGGGCTCAATTAGTGTGTTGGTGATAAATGAAGCGTTGACGACACACGATCCGATAATTGATGAATATAACAAATTGGGATAGTAATTTTCAGCAAACACAACTTTTTTTCATTCGCATATTTTGTGAAATGCTCGTAAATGCTGCCTTGAAACATTGAGTGTCGAAGCATGTCATATAATTTTCAGACGACTTGCCACAACTGAACAAAAGAGAATAAATCTGTATTTTAATCATCAAAAACAGTGCTTACAATTTGGCTATTATATCACAATTTGTATTGTAAACTTTATATTACCCGGTAGTAGGCAAAAACGCATGGGCTCATCTATTATAAAGGCCAGTGTTGCTAGAGACCCTCTTTTGAAAGGCCGGTATTCGCGTTGAAATTCCAGAAATAATTGTTGAGTACATCAAAATACAATTGGTTGTCCGTCATTTCAATAATCGATTCATTGAATCACATAGATGAAAATTATAGCGCCTGTTGATTCCCCGTTTAAAGAAATAATCTAAAAGTTTAATATTGATGTTGACAAATGATTATTATTTAATTCTTCAATGATGCATATCTATACACTTGTATTACTTAAGTTCAGGAAAGTTTTTCCGAACTGGTAGAAAGCCGGAACTGGTTAACTGACTGTATTTGTCATTTTACAATTACAATTGAACGATATTTTAAAATCAGGTTATGCATTCAAAGAAAAACGAAGATAAGTCCGGCTGATATAAATTTCATATGCGAACACAATAAAGTCTTACTACCCTCGCACTATTCACTTATACAGCCAGACTTGAGTAACGAGTTGGCAGTTATCAATATGCTTCCGTGCAGTGAACAATATAGTTTTAAGATTAATTGTGTCCAGTAGATCTTAAATCCACTGTTTGCTTCAGCACATTAAACAACCATATTCTCGGCGAACTTGCTGCAAATGTTTCAAGGAAACAGTTCAATACGACGAAATGACTTGCTTTGTTCACACATGACTCCATCTTATTATTGTTTGTTGTTCTATTGACATATATATCCAATATGCTCAGGAATAAATTGAATTCCTGAGCATATTGGATATATATGTCAACAGAACAGCATCCAAACATGCCGACGGAAACAATACAACAGAAGAAACTGTAACACGGTAAATGCCTACTAAGGAAACAATATATATGCTCTTTTTTAGAATTCTTCTACGACATCTTTGAAGCCATTGTTAATGGAGAAAACCTTAATCTATAAACAAACGTCTCTTGAGAAAAAAAAACGAAAATTATAAGAAGTTCGAGAAGAATAATTTTATTTAATACGATCTCTAGTGATGAAGATCTGCTTGTTTCCCAACATGAACCAAATATGCATGTAACAAATTTGGTTCATGTATTATCTCTCACTCACCACGTTTAAAGAATCATATCCCAAATATATTAACCAAAGGCTTTGCGGTATTAACGATCAGAATGTAAACATATTGCAATGAAATCGATAAAATAATATCGATTTATTAATATATATTGTACAGTTTCTGTTTAGGCAATTGCTGAGGATGCGTCTGGAGAATCATCCATTCGCCCAAGCATCAATAATATATTTTCATTAACATTTTATAAACGAAATAGTTTCGACTGAAATATTCGTCCTTTACTTATATTATAACCGATACCCTTTTATAATGTTTTGCTTTAATTAATTAGACTTCATTTCTTTGTTAAGCGGGCAAGAGCTTTGTTGGCAGATAAATTAGTTGAAATTGTATCCGTCCGGTCACATTTATATGATTACAATTGTAAAAATAATACTTTCACTTCGACTGTGTTTTCATTTTATATTATTTAGTAAAAATAAACTGTGTACTTGAGTTAATTTCTGGAATATCACCAGGAATACATCCACAGTATTTTGCTGTAACATAACGAACATTTCATTCACTGTTAACACATGTATGACTTTATAATTAAATAAAGCTACGTCAAAAGACTTGTATAGTTGCACAACTGACGCCATTTATAACGTTTCGTTTCTTTTTTTATAATTATTAGAAAAACAAAAGCATTTTTGACAGTTTCTGCTAGTTTAAGAAACTAGAGTCGAAAACCTTACATGAACTACATCCCTTTCAGACTCCATGTACGCACGCGTAAATGCAAATTGTAGTCAGTAACGTTTGACTAACAATCAACGCACGAGTACAAGAAATGTTATTTCACAAAGAAATTCACGCTTTATATAGTCATAATAGGTATCCTAGAATATCTAGCATTAAATATGTAAGAGGCAGATCGTTAGTTGTCATACTAAGTTTATGATAGATTATTTTAATAGTTATTTCGTAAAATTCATGGCACAACGGCCATTTGCATTAATATGAGCATATCCAGGGAGTAAAAGGCGAATTCAATCAGTTTCAAATTGCCCATCAACAATTCCCCAACAAAGTGTTTTCCCAAACCAGCTGTTTAAAAAATGATAAAATTCACAACGAATGAAATAATGGACCCTAGCAGTACTATCACGTTATAACAAAATCAAAATAATTGCTTTCAATCGAGCTATGCACAAAATCGGGAAATATATGAAGACATTTAATATCAGAAAAATCCTGGTCTGTGTATTCATTCTCAAAAAGGAATTGACACAGGGCCGAAAAGTTAATGAAACTTTCGATTAACTTCTATGTCAATGATATTTATTGTAGTAAATCCATTTGTGAATTCACAGCAGATTTGCGGACATTAGAGCAATTTTTCACACTTTTCAGTTATTCGCGTTGTTGAGCAGGAAACGAATAGGTCTGTATTGATTTTCTAGTAAATATGTTGTCAAATTATTGTAAGAAAGGGATTCTCCAAAGGTTAAAATCAATAATGCTTGTATCAATCCTCTTTTAAATGTAAACAAATATTTTGTCCACACACCGTAGACCGAGATATATAAGATTTATGTTTTGTTTTTCTTTTGCACTGAACATACAATATAAGTCGTTATTCAGAAAGTATTAACACAACAATATAATTTATTTTAAAATTACTGATGTTTGACAAACACGTTGTTAATCCTAAACGGGATCTATGTATTTTGTATTATTGTAAATTGTAACTAAATATTCTCAATTTTATTTCAACAAACATACGTACATTGTATATGTATTTATATTTATTGAACTGTGTAAACTACATACGCACTATAATGTTGTGTGTTTCAATGGTAATACAGTGTATTCCAATACATGCAGTAGTGAGCTGTTGTATGTGCTCTCACGAACTAATCCAAGATCGCTAGACGCTCGAAACGAACAGATCACTTTGATTGACAACTTCTGTCTTATTGAGGCAAGCTAAAATAATTTACCTTCTTATATAACCCTATCTTGACTAGTCAATAAAACTGATACTTATTTAACTAATCTCATGTATTAACTAGTATTATATATTAGACTGTGAAACAGTACATATTATCGTTATCTCAACTCTCAATTAACAGTTGTTTTTGTATGAATGTGACCGTGACAAAAAAGGGTAACATCTACCAATACGCTATTATATTATATTTTATGCTTTATATTTTACCAATTACTATGATAATAACGAATAGTTATTTCTGCTAACTTTAATATCATCTGTCTGGTAGAAAGTTACTACCACACGCAAACTATGTATATTGGAGACTACTTAGTGACACACGTCTTTCGTTCAAGCGAGGTTCTCAATCGCATCTTTCTTGGTCTCAGTTTAATGCTCATAAATATAGAGAATAATATGTTAGTGTTGATTATAGATAAGGTTCATCATGCGAGGCTTAGAAAACAAAAAGCACGAGCCTTGGCGAGTGCTCTTTCGTTTTCGTGCGGAGCATGATAAACCTGATATATAATCAACACTAATATATTATTCTATTTATTCCACTTTTTCTTCAGTAAACCTTTTTATTTAAACAAAATTAGTTTAACTGGATAATTTCGCTGGATTTATGACGTTATTTTGTCGAAAATAATGACGTCATTTCGTGCCGTGGTTTATAGCAGAAATTTTATCAACGGGGCTTTAATCAACCGAATTCGCTGTAAAAGTGGGATAAAGTACCTTTGACTGTTAAAGGCATACTTGTTTACATTATAGACAAGTAAATATTTCGTTTGTGATGTGATAAAAATGTATTTGGATTCTTTACTAGTAAATGGTGTCTATATATTCAGAATTTGTTTTATTTGAGATAGGATACCGACGTATTCAGATTCTTAATTTGTTAATGTACTAGTTTATTGAACTACTACTTAAAATAGCTCCCATTGATGCTAATACATTTATTAGTTCACAAGCAACAATAACAATCATTTTATCTCGATGTATTAAACATATCATTTAAACTGAAACTGTGCCAAACTGTTCAGTGGTCGTGCAGCTGGTTGTGGCTGGGCGAGAAAAGACACATTGGAAGATGTAGAGCTATCGAAATTCACACCGTAGCTACGGTGGCCCCACCCTCCCAAGATTTCCAAAGATCAGGGGCGAAACATTGACGACGGAGGGAATCCATGCTGATGATGAACGTCGATCCGCAGTCTACAAGCACATTAGCCCTTGAGTTTACAGGAGATTCACGCATGGGTTGTGCGATTGTATTTAACTAAAAAAAGATGATACATTACTCAGGAAATAGGTGTACTTTACTTACCGGAAGTTAAACGCAATGGGTAGAGTTCACATTTTATATTTTTATTGTGGGCGAAAATCGGAGAAAAAAGGTCTAGTTGACCACAGCCCAATATATTTGCACCATATTTCACATGAAGCCATATATACTGCAATAGCTATTAGATTTGTGTTGTTAGCCAAGAACCTGTTATCCCTTTACATTTACAGTAATACATCTTTAACTCTAAAAAGACATATAGTTCGCAAAAACGTGTGTCAGAAGAAGAGTTAGCACAAATTGTGTTATAGTTTGCTTTCGACAAAAGTAGACATGGAGCAACATTACAACGGACAGTATACCATTTGGAACATGGAGTATTACTACTGCTGATATATACTGCTAAAATAAGTAAAGGAAATTGAAACAATACCGTCAAAATAATTGAACTTAAGAATAAATTCTTTAACAGTGCGAGTTATTGTTAAAACTCCATTTGTGTATACTCATCAAATTTGGACATGGGTTCCAATATTTATGATAATCAATAAAGTCACTAGTTGTGCAAAAGCTAAATAATTGCAGGTATAGCAGTTTTGATTTTTCAGAAAATGTATCGACAAAATATTTAACGAAAGTGAATATGGGACACTTACCGTTTTTACAATTTCATTTTGAGTCTTAAAACCCAATCTCGATTTTGTATTTACATGCGTAACAAACAAAGTGTCGGCTAGCGAGTTATTTGAATAGTGTGTGATTATTATTTAAAAAACAACAAATACGCACTTTTGCTGTGGTGCTAATCATGAAAGTTGTAAATATCAAGCGCGATTCTGCGATCGCTGATACCTGACATATGACAATTGTTGGTTGCTACAATATATTTACTTAAATGTTTATTCATCAATAAATAAATATACCCATGTATGTATACATTGTGTAGGCAAAAATATAAATACATAACTAAACCGGCATATATATTAGACTTACGAATATAAGATGTTACAGAAGTTCCAGACTGATACCGATTCATTATTATGTCAGAAAACATGACAGCTCCTGTTTTGATAATGGCAAATATGAGTCATTAAATCCGCCTGTTGTAATGGTGTAGCGTTTACATTAATGCGTTGCGTCGGGTAACTAACCCATTGGCGGCCTATCAAATATGAATCCCAAGGGCACCTTGCGCATAATATATGAATGCTTCTTTATAGTCAATTCTTTTTTTAAGTTAAATCAATACCAATAAGATCGCTTGTATAACCTGCTGGAATGATAACTGAATGTACATGTATAGCATTCCACAAGCCTGTTAACGTCGTCACTGCTTCAATCCAGTCATCAAAATGGAATTTAATTGCGCGGATGAACAGTAAAAATAAACAGAGCATTGTTACTTTATAAGGCACGACGAAATATATATATATATATATAAAAACATTGCACCATATTTTTACCTTAACATCTTCTTTATTTGATTTCAGTAATAAGTCTGATGACGTCATGATTTTAAAACCTCAAAGACGTTTAAATACAATCTTTATCAAAGGAGCATGTCCTAGTGTATCGAACTGACAAACATACAATAAAAATCAGACTACCGAATAACAATTATGTGTGTTATTTATTGAAATGTGTAAAAAATAATATATATATATATATAAACGTTCATTCGTGTATAACACAGGGTAATGTTCTGTGAATCAATGGGAATAAAGTATATTCCAATACTTGCCTCTACAAGTTAGCAATCATGACGTGTGTGAAGTTAGCCTATTTAACCTATTTAGCCTATTTAGCCTATTTAGCCTATTTAGTACATAGGTTGAAACATATATCCTATTTAGCCTATTTAGCCTATTTAACAGCCTATTTAGCCTATTTAACAGCCTATTTAGCCTATTTAGTACATAGGTTGAAACAAACATCCTATTTAGCCTATTTAGCCTATTTAGTTCATAGGTTGAAACATACATCCTATTTAGCCTATTTAACAGCCTATTTAGCCTATTTAACAGCCTATTTAGCCTATTTAGCCTATTTAGTACATAGGTTGAAACAAACAGCCTATTTAGCCTATTTAGCCTATTTAGTACATAGGTTGAAACATACATCCTATTTAGCCTATTTAGCCTATTTAACAGCCTATTTAGCCTATTTAACAGCCTATTTAGCCTATTTAGCCTATTTAGTACATAGGTTGAAACAAACATCCTATTTAGCCTATTTAGCCTATTTAACAGCCTNATTGACAAGTTAACATCAACATTTTCAGAGTCAAAAGACATAGTATTATCAGAATTATATAAATTACTTAAATCAGTTTTCCATTTCTCGAAAACAATATTTTTATCTCGAGTTAAAACACCATAACTATCAATTACTTCTAAAGGTACATCGTTATTTCTGTTGTCTCTTATTCCTGTTCTACCCATGCTTTTCCAAAAATCGTTAGAATTATTTTCAGCAAGTGACAGTAACTCTTTCTGTACATTTAACCAGTGAGCTCTCTTATATGTCTGAACATTGCTGTCAAAGAGTTTGCGCTTATTAACAAAAGTTTGTTTTAAATGACATTTAATAGCATGTGATTTACATTTGCGCCAGGCTTTTTCGGCAGTACACATACCATTCCACATTTCTTGTAATGTCATATTCCACCAAGGTTTACGTGCCTTTCGACGTTTATTACTATAGCCATAAATAAGAACTACATCTTTACAAGGTAGTTTACAATCCATTTGATTTTTAACAACAGAACAAAATTCAGAATATAAATCGTCAAGATCTTGTTGATTTGTATGTTGAGAGTCAATTCTTTCTACAGCATTAATTATACCATTCAGTAAAATATTCTCACCAAAATCATTTGGTACAGCACTTACATCATATTTTTTGACATGTTTTACACAATTTTCATATAAATCATGACAATAGTTGTTGCTATGTATAGAAAATTTAACATTTTCTGAGTAAAAACTATTCATACTTAAATCACAGGATATTATAGAATGATCAGGTATAAGTCGAGATTCAATACCATTTTTTGCTACATCTAAGTTTTTAATTTCTGTCGGCCTGGTAACATTAACATTTTGGTATAATTTTACAGACTCGTACGGAACAATAATGTAGTCAACGACTGACTTACCTCTTGTTGAAACAAAAGTAAAATCATTTGTCACATGGTTTCTGCCATTTAAAACACAACAATTACTATCAGTTAAAAATTTAATAAAAAAATCACCATAAGAATTCTTATTATAATCAACCACATGTCTCGTATGTCTTCTTTTAGTAAATTGGTTTACGAGCATTTCGTGTTTGTGGCTCCATGAAGGGACGCTTTGTTCAGAGTATTTGAATTGTATGCATTCTATTAACAGTCAAGTGATTGTGATGGGTGAAGTCATTTAATTACTATTGATAATATCATTGGATTTGAATATGAAGTGATATGAAATGATCATATAATAATAATTGAGAATTTTAATAAAAGATCGGGCAACTGCAGACAGGCTTTTCACAAGTACGATTGAACATTACACGAAAACAAAATGTTGGCTCCATGCCTTGTAACCATATAACCATAACCTCGATTACGTATTAAGTTTATATTGTAATCATGTCGGTGTCTGCGAGGTCGGGGGACGTTCTTGGTCAATGCGAGTTCATGTACCGCCATTTGCGGTTAGTCCCCATAATGGTTCAATTAAATCCATGCAGAATCCGCACTAAGGCTGTGTGATTTATTTGGTAAAAATCCAATACGATCATTTCAAAAGAAGTTTGGTGGTCTATAACATTCAATTATTGTATTAAATAATGTGTGTTCGGTTTCATAGTATCATACGAAAACAGCACAGACATCTTAAGGACGCCACATAGGCAACAAAACACGACTGAGTTTAAGACATATTCGAGTTAGAAGCAGTAATTAAGGTGAACAAAAAAAAAAAGGCGCAACATACAAATTAATATCAAAATAGGACATTTCGAATAATGTTTTATTGTAATATATCGATAAAAGAAAACAGTTTCTGAAACATTAGTTTATTCGCCCAATATAAAAGGTCAGTGCATTAAACATAAACATTATATTCGAGATTTTTCCTGTTCAGCTACTGTCATGTGATTCATTCGTATGCCCTTAAAAGTGTGATCCGATTAGAAGTATCGTCATCCGCTCATCGAATTCAATGTCATAATGGAAATAATCTGTATCAAATTCTCCAAGGAAATGTAATAGTTTCCCATATCACTAATACATTCTTTAAAATAAAATAAATGATATTTTTACGCCGTTTGCACTCTATACTTTCACTGAAATATTAAAGCAATAACTCCAATTGCAAACGTTTTTGTTTTTGGATAAATAAGTTCATATGGAAAATAACCTGGATGTGGTGTTTCGATGATTTTGATCGCAATTGATTGAGTGGCGTTGAACGTCACGAGGACGCATGGCGAGTGAAATACAAATTCATAAAAATCAACAAGTGCGATATAAAACACCACACAAAAAAAAAAACATTAAACACAAAGAAGAAGACACATACTTTGTTTTGAACAATAAGTATACAGCCATGAGTTCAAAAATTGTTAGTTACATTTTCATAATTGCAGTTCCGGCGAAGACAGAATAATGAGGCATCTGTGTTATGCAACTATAGCAAACTGTATTTGATGTATTAAAATATGATATATATTTGTCGCAACAAACAATGGTATTTTGTGTTAAGAATATTATTGTATGTGTAAGTTTTGTTATACAACTATTGGCATTAAATTAAATAGGGAGCAAACTTATTTTTAAAAGGAAAAACCTACATGGATTATTTTGAATCTTGACGCATGATTCATTTTCAGATTAAGACTCAGGAGAACAATCTATTGTCGAAGTCTGATGTTATGATATACCCGTAGATATATTGATAATTTGCATTATTTAATTGTATTTTGTGTGCTTACTAATTCAATTTGTTTTGGAATATTTGGACGGTGCCAATATTTTATTTGAATATCTGAGTACCCGGGGCATTCTAAGAAAAAGTGAAATTCATCTTCGTGTTAATTGAAAAACAAGCATTTTCTTTAGTTCGATTGTTGAAATATAATAATAATGAAGCCGATCTTACAAGGCCTTATTCTGATTGGTACAAATCAAGATACATTCGTGTAATTGATATATTAGTGTAACGGAATCAATCATTAGTATTGAAATCAACGCTGTTCAGCACTTTGCGGCCTCTGGTAAGTCCTACAACTTGAGCAGTTAAAAATCATATGAGATTAAAAGACAGCAGTTCAATGTGAACTATTTTGTCCCTAGTAAAATCGCACTAACGAGTTACCAAATGTAATTTTAGATATCCTTAATACATATCGTTTAACTGTGAAATCGCATAAAGTACATTATTGACGTCCAAAATGAGAACACATGGAAAGTTTATTTCCAATGCCCGGCTGTTTTGGCCGACGCTTATTAGTTATATTCTACGTGGAAATTCATTTTTCTAGAGTTTCCCATGGAGCATAACGTTGAATCTCTAAACAATAACAGCACTATAAAACACCAAACATATCAACTATAACTTGTGATATGTTGAGCTCCATTATTTAGTGTAAAACGTGTGTGTAACGATATTGCAATCAGTCGTGCTATGTGATCAAATTAGTCTTTAGACAATCTTTATTTTTAAATGTCGATATAAGATGCATTTCCAAAAAGAATACATGGGCGTCAAACTGCAATCGTGCCACCAATAAGTGAATACACTGTAAAGTTTTGCCGAAAAACGACACTAAACGCGAACAATGATATATTAAAGAATCACCGCGGTATTTGGTATGATTCAAAAATCATCGTCCACATTGTTTTTAATGGTCAACCGTTGAGTTCATCATTATTGATTCCACGATTTATTAGAGTGGAATGCATGTAAATGCAATATCCAATCATAAATACGGCGATCAACGTTGATCTTATCGATATAAAAACATTGCGATTTCCAACTAGAGGTCCCCTGAAGGCGCTTATAGACTTGTCCACTATGCCAGAGAATGAATGTCAATTATCGATATTTGTAACCTTGGCACTAAAAGCTTTGTCAACATAAACGCATTACGTGCGCCCTCTATGGAAAAACAGTCACAAACATCCCCCAACCAAAAAGGAAGAATGAATCTTGCAAAGTGTCTCTTTCAATGAAAATATAGAAAATGAGGTGAACATTTAGATCTCGTGCCGAGCAAAAAAAAGTCATCTTAATCCTGACACACAGACACAATCCTATGTCTACAATCATCCGATAAATGCTTTAACAATACCTTGTCTGGCCGTTGCAACAACACATACTATATCATAAAAAGTCTACAAAACCAACTGCTCCATAAAAGTGAGCGCGTATATAACATGTCAAAGGCACAGGTTATATCTTACAAGTGTACCTAGCAGATATATAAAGACTATCGTTCGTAAAAGATTATACAACAAATGTATCCCTAAAACGATCATACAAGAGAACGTCTGCTAAAATGTTCATGCTAAACCGAGCGCTTGAACCTGACTCTCTTTCTCATACGAGGTTTTGACTCTTAAATTCGAAGCAAATAACGAAAACGTTTTTAAAATGGTCCGTTCTTAAATATGTTCATACACAAATATATCATACATACCTGCCCCAAACGTGTGACAGCTCATTTGCATACTGTTGTGTTTAAATACAAAATGTCGACGACCTCGATTTTGGACAACCAAAGACAAGTAACTCAAAAAACAACAACCCACGCGCACGAGAGCTGAACAAAGAACATCATTACTATTAACAAATACATCAATTTATCAAATGTCTAGATTATGGACCTTGTAGTTATATGAAGTTACGTTGATTGCGATACCGTAGGAACTTGTATTTGTGAATTGGCCAACACATACTATGATACTGACAATGGATTACAAAAAAGTTAAATTATATAAGAAACTATTATTAATAAATAAATATATATTATTTTATTTAAAATACAATATGTATTTGAACGATCGTTGGCTGTTGAGTTTATATTAAGTAATGTCAATGCAAAACTGGTTATTGAGTTGTTGCTATTGAATAGCGTTATCCGATTAGCTGTTTTTTGTTATTCTATATAATTCCCGAGAAATTTGCTTTATTCAGCTCACCAAGGGACTGTTAATCTTATATTTCACCGATAAAATTCTTTGAAACGAAATACATAGTTCTTTTGCATAGATGATTCACTCAGCATTAGGTCTGAAAACTCCCCGCATATTCCCAGTGGATTACGACTAGAAATAATAAAATATCGGATTTTGTTAAGTACTACATTCCTTGAAAACAAAACATTGTTTCGCATTCCGTAATGTATATAGGTACCCCCTTTTAATTAATGTTATATATATCTACATGAATACATTTACAATTCCCGGGTGTCTTGTGCAACGAATAACTGTTCACGGATTGAAAGAAAGAGAGTTATGCTTATAAAAAGATAAGGGAAGTGTTTCATTCCCAATATGCCTGGTCTGTAACGAGTCTTAAAAAATAGCCAAACATAAAAATGGTATTGACAGCTGTGAAGCAACTCCCTGAAAGTCAGCCAATTATCAAAATCGCATGCAAGAAAACTAAAAATTATAACATGTGTCAAATACACAAAATACATATAGCCACACAATACTGCGTGGAAAAAAATCCAAATTACACCATTCACTGTACACACATTTCTTGTCAGTCATAGTCACACAATGCTTAGCCTATGATATCCGCACATTCAATGACGTTTCATTTTGCCACATTGAAATGATAACTACATGAACCAATATCCAGGTTTTTAGGGCAAACTTACGGTCATTTCTAATTGTGCCAAATTATACGCTATATAAAATTCACAAAATGTAAACATATTGAAGACTTTTACTGCAATATATTTTTTTATGCATCTGTAATTATGAATACCCATGCATGTATAAACTGTTTGGACAAAATATAAATACCCACCCAAACAGGCAGATATGAGACATACGAATATAAGATGTTACGATAGTCCCAGACCGATTCATTATTATGTCAGAAAACATTAAAGCTAATATTTTGATTATTGAAATTGGGATTCATTACATCCGCCTGTTGTTATGGTGTAGCGTTTACATAAATGCGTTGTGTCATGTAATTAGCCCTTTGGTGGCATATCAAATAGAAATCCAACGAGCAAACATCTTACACATAATATATGAATGCTTCTTGATATAAGATTCCACTTGTTTAGTTAAATCAATACTGTCCAACTGGAATAACCTGAATGATAACCGAATTAATTGCATTTAAAAATCCTGTTCACGTCGTCACGGTTTCAACCCAGTAATAATACTAGGATTAAATTGCGCAGCTAAACAGTAAAAATATGCAGATCATTGAAACTTTATAAAGCACGCCGAAAAAATTTATTGGCATCATATTGTGACATTCACATCATCTTTATTAAAATCCATGAATAAGTTTGATGGCGGAATAATTTAAAAACCGCTCAGAGGTTTAAAAAATCAATCTTTATAAAAGAGCAATGCCATTGTGTATCGAACAGATAAACATACAACACAAATCAGACTACCGAATAACAAGTAGGTGTGTGTTGTTTATTGAACTGTGTACAATAGAAGATATTTAGAAGTGCAATCGTGTATAACACAGGGTAGTGTTCTGGAGATCAATGGGAATATAGTGTATTCCAATACTCGCGCAGAAGTAAGCAATCATACGTATGTGCTCTCACGAACTTATCAAATATATCGAGACGCTGGTAACTGACAGCTCTGAAAATAGCATTGATTGGCAACATCCGTATTTTTTTCAATGTTTCATTCATACACGAATCTTAACTAGTTGATACATTTAACAGTTCTAAAACTAACATTGTTTTGTTAGTTCTGAGTATACTTTGTATATATAAAGAAGTGAAACTCCAGAAGCTGCAGCAGTATTGCATTTCTATCATACACACCTTCGTGGTCCTTTATTTATGGCAACGGTACAGTACGGCACAAAACGAAACAACATGTACACATAGTAGAATAAAGCTGTGGTCACCGCCTTGGAACAGTCAATGCTAAGCACTGTGGGTTTAAACCGGTTATAGAGCGCTCAACCTCACACTTGGCCCAGCAATATTCATGATACATATAAGTGTAAATAAAATTTAACATCATAGCATTGCAACTCAAATTAAACAGTAATAGCAGGGAATTAAAACGCATTCAATTTAATTACTATTAAATTACTCAATGGTAGGAAGGAGACCAGAGCAACAGAGTTACAACTTTTTGAGGCACGGTGAAATGAAATTACTAACATACCTTGTTTTTACAAAAAGATTAAAAAATATAGCATCATATAGTTAATATTTCAGATCATACCGTTAACGAGAGGTTTTTGACCGAACTTGAACCGAAGGTGATGCTCATATAAAGTACCTTTCATAAAAAGGCTGTCGATGGCAAACGGCACAAACGACTTTTTGCTGATATAAACAAGTATACTTTTATTCGATTCTTGACCAGTTCATGGATGAATTTTATTAATCTAACGGTTAAAATGATGCAAAACAGTGAACTAATCGTTCACCGATCATATGTATTACACTTACCCCCGAAATGTATAAGCATAACTTCGGTGTATCAAATTAAGCAAGGGAAAACAATTTGTAAAAAGCAAATCAATGTAATGATTTTCACCTGGGACCCGTTTCCCACATAGAATAGAATCATATGAAAGAAACAAGATTACATTTGAATCACGCTAGATAGCAAAGAGTATGTAACCCCTTTATGTCAACATTAAGACATCACTTTTTATCTAAAGGACAGATAGTTCGCATTCGTCCTTTAACGATGTGTAACTAAACGAGTTAGCGTATATAGTTTTACATTTTAATCTAGATAATTAAATTCGAGACGAATAAAAGAGATATTATGCCATTTGGAAATGATAATATGACTTGTGCATTGGGATTGCTTCAACTAGACTCCCTCGCGTTACATATATTTCTAAAGCAACACAGACAAAATAGTATTTGGATTCTATTTTGGATTCCTTTAACATGATTTGCTTTTATTTAAGACGTTTTCTGGAAAGTTGTAAACGTTAAGCATCTATTAGTTTGACTTATCTTTATACAGTATGAAGAAATAGTAAAAAATAAGGTATACTATATGCATTCGGAAGTATGACTACTGCAGATGGAAGACATCAACTAGATTCGTTCGTTTTGAATGAAAACATGGTAGCAAAAACATAATAACATTTAAGTTGTATTTTATTAATGGATTTCTTTATGTCGATGAATATATATATCTACAAGTATACATTTACAATTCCCGGATGTCTTGTGTAACGACTAAATGTTCAAGGAATTTAAAAAGAGCTTTATACTTCTTAACAGATAGGTGAAGTGTTTCATACCCAATATGCCAAGTTTGGAGCGAGGCGTCAAAAACAGTTCATCATTAAAATGGTGTTAAAAGTTGTAAAGAAACGTCCTAAAAAATAGCCATTTATGAAATGGCATACAAGCAAACATGTGTCAAATACACAATATATATATAGCCACACAATTCTGCGTGGAAAACTTTGAACTATTGTTACATGACATGTTGGTTATTAAATGCCCTATAATAGTACAATATATTAGATATAAACTCATTCTTCTCATATTGTGGGTCTGTATAGCAAAAAATGTCCCAAAAGACAGTTGATGATGATTAAATTTTCCATGCCGCTACAGAAATCGGATATGGACTGACGCAAATACAAAGGTTTCTAGTGCAATTGTACCTAATAGCGAACAGTTTATCTACATAATACTGGATAACACAACTTTAAGGACACTACACTCGCAAACAAGCATCCAGGAAGGATCAAAGAGGTTCCGTGGGCAGACGGCATATCATTTACGGTAATTACACAAGACATCCCATCTAACATTTGATCTAACATTGGCGAATATAGTATGGATGGCATATGTAGTACATTCAAGAGTCAAAGTATTTAGTCCAGTATTATGGGTTACATTATTTATGCAAATATCATATGCAGTTGAGGGTTATAGTATATGTTGAGCCCCGATGAGAGTGATTACAATACTCATCAAGTGGGCAATATTTACAATACTCCGAAACCTGCTTATAATTTGAAAATCCATCAATATATAGTAATGAGTAATGTTATGGCTGAGACAGACAACCAAATCTCGTTGTATTAAGGTTATCAAGTATTTATTAGTTTAGTTCCCCGATAATGACGTGATGCCTTGGGTAAAAACGATTTCAGCAGTTGAAAAAGGAATCCGCTCCTATAATCCTATAACATTGCTACTTTTGGAATTCCCCAATGTCACATTAATAATGAAGCTGGTTTATGTGGCCGATATACGTATCACTCAGTCCGTCAAATGCAATGAATGCTTTGTACATTATTTCGCGTACAAGCGAAACATATTTGAATCAGTTTCATATTACTAAAGAAGCGTTGTTACCTGCTCGTATACACATACAATTCAACAATTTTAGAACGCGAACTGGCGTTGAGAGCTCTTGTTATACAAAAAAAAATGTTTTCTGGATTCATAAGGTTTTACTACTTTTGACCAACAGAAGACGATTTACACCGTTGTTTTCCAATAAAACATATTTCATTTCAGTGTGCGTAACATAATATGTTCATATGCAAGGGCGCACATTTAAATTAAAACTTAAATAGCGTTAGTTCAACAACGCAGTTTACGACTTAAACGGCATTGTGGTATATCCGGAATCTAGTATAAAATTTTAGAATAATATGCTAATTAATAGAAAAAATGCAATTCAGTTTACATAAAGGTTTCAGCTTCCAAATTATATAGCGTCAGTTTGAGATTTAGTTTTAATTTTAACGAATATTTTACAGGTATTATGGATCGTTTCAAGATTAACCAAAATAGCAAGTATAATAAAGTCGCCGACTTGTTGGTAAATTCGCTACTATTTACCTCAAAATCAATATATGCAAAAATACTCAGCTGACTAATGGAATATATTGAGAAAACTATTTATGAAACATTACTTATTTGCCCAACATAAAAGGTCAGTGCATAAAACATAGACATTTTATTCCAGATTTGTCCTGTTCAGCTTGGGAACAAAAATGTGATTTAGTTATATGTCATTACAAATTTGATCTGATTAGAAGTATCTTCATCGGGCTTTTCGAGATCAATGCCATAATGGAAAGTATATGAACTTCTCCAAGGGGATGTTATAGTTTCCCATTTCACTTATAATTTCTTGGCAATGAAGTAAATTATATTTTTACGCCGATCATTAATACTTTTGCACTCTATATTTCACTGCAATATTACAGAAATAACTCCAATATCAAACTGTGTTAATATTTATTGGTAAATAGGGGATATTACATTGATATGGTGTTTCGATAATGTGTATTGCATGAGTTGATTGTGTGATGTTGTACGTCAAGAGGACGCATGGCGAGTGAAATACAATGTCATATAATCAACAAGTGAAATAAAAACCATCGGAACACCTAAAGACATTAAGCGATTGTTGTGTGTAATTATTGGCTTATGATTTTCTTCTTGTGTTATGTTTCATCTTGCATATTTTGTTTGTTGTCACATGCCCATTCGGGTGTTGATTTATAAATAAAAATACAAATTTCAATGTTCAAAAATCACTATTGTGCACGCTTGGTGCATCTCATGCACGCGCGGTCCATAAACGAAAATAATGACGGGTCCATATACTCGTTATTGCCTGAATAGTTATTTACGGACCTTAACCTGTCATATAGATAAACAAGGGCACAATTATGTAACGTTAAATATGCCTGTATAATATATTTAATACTAAAGTAAACATTTCAATAATGCTTTTACATCTCCAACGAAGGGTAAATTCACCTCTCTTCTCTATATAAAACATGGATAGGTAGACACGGAGTTTCAATGTTTGATTATTGCTTTAGTATATTTAATTATTGGCGTACTTAGTATCAACATTTCATTTTTTTAGATTTATCGAATAAGCAAACCAAAATATTTGATCCCAAAACGTGTTGTACCCTGTATTTCGCTATCTCAATGCTCACCGTAAAATGTTTTCTAACAGAAACCTTCATGCCAGCCCGAGTTCCATGTTTGAAATTGAAATATAAGTATAATGGCGTTGATCTTACAAGACCCTATTCTGATAAGTACGAATCGAGATACATCCTTGTTATGGAATCAATAATTAGTATTAAACAAACGCCATTTAGCACTTTGCGGCCTCTGGCAAACTCTTATAACTGTGAGCAGTTAAAATTATCTGAACTTACAAGACAGCCGTTCAATATGAAATATTTGGTCCCTATGAACATCGCACTTATGAATTACCAAATGTCAGTTTAAATATCCTGGATACTCTAGCATATCTGACAAAACATCTCTGACATATCGTTCAACTGTGAAATCGCATCAAGTAAATTATTTAGGTACAATATGAAAACACATGAAAAGTTTATTTCCCATGTCCGGCTATTATGGTCAAGGCTTATTTGCTACATCCATAGCGCTACATGGGAATGTTTTCAGAGCGTTAACCATGTAGCATAATGTTGGTTCTCTAAAAGAAAACATAACTCTAGAACACCAGAAATATGCAATACAACGCGTGATATGTTGCGCTGCATTATTTTGTGTACAAAATAAATTTGTTGTTACAATATGTCAATCAGTCGTAGTATGTGATCACATACGTCATTAAACAATCGTTTTTGTTATGCTTTTGAGGCTTATTGTGTATTTGCACGCTTTGTTTGGTACACTAATTAATTTATGTTTAATGCAGACCTTTCGATAAAACATGCATTTCTTAAAAAAACAAAACATGGGCATCAAACTGAAATCGTGCCACAAATAAGTGAATACAATGTAAAGTTTTGCCGCAATGTGACACAAAACACGGTCATAGTTATATTAGATAATCACTGCGTTATTTCGTATGTTATAACAAACGTCGTCCACATGTTTTTAATGGTCCACCGTTGAGCTCATAATTATGGATTCTACTGTGAATTAGCGTGGAATGCAGGTAAATGCAGAATCCAATCATACTCTCTGCGATCAACGTTTATCGTATCGATATAAAATCATTATAATTTCGACCTTGAAGTTCCCGTCAGACCCTAAAAGACGTTTCCACTTTGCCATAGAATGAATATCAATTATCGACACTTGAAACCTTTGCCACTAAAACCTTTGTCAACATAAATACAATGCATAATCTCTATATGGATAACACAGTCACACACCCACACCAAGAAGGAAAAATGAATCTTGAAAAGTGTCTCTCTCCATGAAAAGAAAGAAATTGAAGTGAAATTGTCGACCCTCAATCTCAAGCAAAGATAATTCATCTTAACTCCGACACACACACACACACACACACACACACACACACACACACACACACACACACACACACACACACACACACACACACACACACACACACANTCTTCCAATTTCGACTATAAATAAGATTGATAACTCAAGTGTTGAGGACAATCGGAATTTGTTTGAGAATTGATAAATATAACGATTTGGATCTGATGATGTTTCATACATAACCTTAGCTTGAATGATCAGATAAAGCCACTTACATTTCGGTAAAGTCATCAGCATCATGCCAACAATTATAAAATATCTAAATAGTCCTAAATGTTCATAGTCATAGTGGCAAAAATACTGCATACATAATAGCCACACTGCAAAGGACAAACATAAATTTAAATAAATTATATGGAGCAAGTAATCCATATTGAAACGGTTAATTAGGCCCATCTGGTATATTAACTGTCTATAACGGTGCCACATATCGCAGACAAATCAATTTTATTTCATGTGCACCACTTGTTAAATGCTCATATATTGTCCCCTTGATGTATAGACTGTCGAGCATTTCAGACAATTTTCAGATGATTGGTCCCTATTGCACGAAGCAGAATATATTTGTATTTACACCCGCGTATACTAAACAATCCAGGCATGATGTAACGATTACAACTATTAACTTATTTATTATTATCCGGTTTTAGTCAAACAAACACAAGCTTCTAATATTGAGCAAATAAAAATCAACATTATTTACATAACGTATCAGCGCCAAATGCTCACAAATATGAACGTTTCGTGAATGGAAACGAAACACGTTTAACCCAAATATCACGTGTGTGTTTTCTTCTCGATCACCGGTACACTTGGAGTACGGAGCAAAGTATGAAACGGTTGATCTACTGTATAGCCTGTAACCTTCAGTATAGCTTCTCCTGCAGGCTCACGGGTTCCATCCATACATTTTCCCTCAGTGGTTGATAGCCCCCGCATTCCTGGAAGATGCGTTTAACAGTTAAATCGGCGGATAGACATTCTGACGAAATTTCATAAGGGTTGAGTCATAATTGTGGCTTCTAAAGTGATAACAAGGTTCCTAAGATTTGATCTTATTACCTAGGTTTTAAACGCACGTGAACCACTATCGAACTCGGCCTAGATATTGTCTCGATAAACATTCTGACCAAGATTCATCACGATTGGATGATTAATGTGACCTTTTGAATGGTAACGAGCTACACTTTGACGACGCACACCGGACAAGGCATACCATACGCGGACGAACGCTGGACATATGATGATCACAATTGCTCCCCTTCAGCCCTTTCTGCTCATTTGAGTTAAATGTAATCATAGTGTAAACTATTGCTTCAATATATTTGTCTTACTTATCATGTATCAATATTTTAAAATACCCATGTATTTCTAAATGGTTGGGTAATATAATAAATATCAAAAAAGGATGTCACGAATCTTGCATATCCAATCCCTTATAACGTTAGGAAACATGACTGATAGTGTTTTGGTAACGGAAATTGTGACCCATTTCGCCTGTTGTAATGAAGAGTTTACATTAAAACGACGCAACGCGTCATGTAACTAACCGAGTGCCGGCATATCAAATTGGAAACCAACAAGTAAAAGTAACAAAACGTATGAGAATGCTTCTTGTTATTCAAGTCAACCCCTAATTTTCAAATGTTTATTAAAAACCGTAAGATCGCTTAAATAATCTTCTTGAATTATGACTGAATGTATTGCATTCCACAAACTCGTTAACCTGTTTACGGCTTCAAAGCAGTCGTCTTGAACGAAGTAAATTGACAAACTAAACATGTATTTGACATTCAATCCAAATATTGTAACGGACACAAAGCCTTCGCTTTTTCCGACGAAGGTGATTTACTTGCAATCACATGGAGTCTTGCCGCCTTACAAATGTTGGGTAACGGGAATTTAATAAATCGAATATAAAATGCAAATGCATTATTCTGTCAAAATTACAAAAATGTACCTTTCCAGCATTGTGCTTGAGCATATAAGAGTGTAAATGTTCATGGCTACTTAATGAATGCAAAAATATACGCAATGTTAACTTTTTTTATTGAATTGTGTAAAATATTATAATACCGTGTATTCCAATATTTGCAAGAGTTATACAATTTATGAATGTACTCTCATTAATGGTTTTTGTGTGAATATAGAGATGTAAAGATTTTCTTTTCACTGTGCCATTTTATTGTACTCGGTACTTACACATTAATTTTTGTATTTTCCGAAGAGAATATATTGTTAACCAAACTGCAATATATTACAGTTTAACTATGTTATCTAAAAAATATATTGTGACCATGAATAAGCCATTTAAAACATACTGCGCCATTGATAATGTATTGCATGAAAGACTTCTTAAATATTGGTAATACTTAATCGAACGACCAGATTCAAGGACCACCATCGTTCAAAGGCGCACGATAACAATGCGGGCAAACAAAGGGGCTGGACAGCCGCAAACTTCTTCAACGGGGTTTTCATAATCTCAAAGGTCGTGAAAAAAACTTCTCGATATATATAATCGCCTAATTGAATGATTGAATATTAATATTTGAAGTAAGTTTATTCTTGAACGTTATCAAGAGCATATGGAAAGAACTACATTTTATCCAAGTGCAACATAAGCTGCACCACTAGGAGAGAAAGTGTGTTATCGGAAGACATCCTTTATTTATTGTAAACACCCCACTTAAGAAACGGATGTACCTACCCGTAAGCCGTATGTTAGGCAACAACAAAGGTCGCAATTTACAGCAATTTGGAATATTGATTTCAATACATATATATCACTGCGTAATGCGAGCGAGTCTAGTTTAAGCATTCCCAATGCATGAGTCATATTTTCATTTTCTAATGGCATTCTATCTCTTTTATTCGTCTGGAATTTAATTATCTAGATAAAAATGTGAATCTATATAAGATAACTCGTATAGTGACGCATCGTTCACGGACGAATGCGAACTATCTGTCTTTAAGATGTCTTGATGTTGTCGTTAAGTGGTTACATACTCTTTGATATCTATCGCGATTCAAATGTTGTCTTGTTTCTTTCAGATACTTATATTCTATGTGGAAAACGAGTACCAGTGTGAAAAACATTACATTGATTTGCTTTTTATCACATATTTTCCTATGCTTAATCAGATACACCGATGTAATGCTAAAACATTTCGGGAGTAAGGTGAATACGTGTAACCGGTGAACAATGTGTTCATTGTATGCTGATTTCCGATAGATTAAAGAAAACATGTTCAGTTTCTTAGATATCCAGTTATTGTGACAAAGCAGGAATGGAAACCGTTAAACTGTTAGATTAATCAAATTCATCCAATAACTGGTCGAGAATCTCTATACCTAATATATATTATCAAAGAAAGAATGCACTTGGCTATAACAGCAACACGTCGTATGCATCGTATGCCGTCGACAGCCTTTTTATCAAATGAGCTATATATGAGCATTACATTCAAAACAAGTTAGGCATGGTCAAGAACCTCTCGTGAACGGTGAAGTTTTGTTAGTATTTATTCTTCAATATATATCGTTTTTCGGGTGATTGAAGCTCGTTTTAAAACATATTTCGTTGGAGTAATACTAGAAGATAGAACTTATCGTTGGTAAGCTAGTTAGCAGGAATAGTGCGTTTTTATAACGTTGCTTTGCCGCACATGAATTAAAACATGTGTCCTAAGAAAACGAGCGATATTCACTAAGATTTGAAGTATGGGATATATATACCAAGCATAATCAGAACTTACAAAACAATGTAAGTTTATAAACTGTTAAATGTCTCAACAAGTTAAGATTCGTGTATAAAGAAAACATTTAAAAATACACGGTAGTTGCCAATCAATTCATTTGCAAAGCTGTAAGTTACGAGCATCTCTCGATCTTCGATTAGTTCGTGAGAGCAAATACGCATGATTGCTAACTTGAGGGCAAGGATTGGAATACACTATATTGCAATTGATCTCAAGAACATTATTCTGTGTCATACACGATTTAACTTCTATCTAACTTCTATTTTACACAGTTCAATAACACACATGCTTGTTATTCGGTTGTCTGATTTGTGTTGTTTGGTTGTCAGTTTTATACACTATGACATGCTCCTTTTAGTAAGATTGTATTTAAATGTCTGAGCGGTTTTAAAATTATGATGCCATCAGGCTTATTCCTAAAATCGAAAGGAGATGATGTGAATTTAATAATATGGTGTATTTTATTTTTTTCGTCGTGTCTTATGAAGTTACCTTGCTCTGCATAGTTTTTACTGTTTATCTGTGCAATTTTATCCTGTTATGATGACTGAATTGAAACAGTGACGACATAAACAGGCTTTTTAAATGCAATAAATTCAGTTTTTATTACAAAGCAGGTTATGCAAATTATCTGTACGGTATTGATTTAACTTAAAAAGTGTAAATGAATATCAAGAAGCATTCATATATTATTTGTAAGGTGTTTGCTCGTGGGATTTCCATGTGATATGCCGCAAATGGGTTAGTAACACGACGCAACGCATTAATGTAAACGCTACATCATTACAACAGGACGATGTAATGACTCCAACGCATTAATGTAAACGCTACACCATTACAACAGGACGATGTAATGACTCCAACGCATTAATGTAAACGCAACACCATTACAGCATTCTGATGTAATGACTCCCATGTTCCATTATCAAAACAGTAGCTGTCATGTTTTCTGACATAATAATGACTCGGTATCGGTCTAGCACTTTCGTATCATCTTATATTCGTATGTCCAATATCTGCCGCTTTAGTTGGGTATATATATGTTTGCTCGAACAATGTATACATACATAGGTATATTTAATTACTGATGCACACACGTGTTTTTATATTTCGTATTCTTTGCCACAATACGAAATGCCCATAAGTTTTCCCTAGCAAACTGAACGTTGTTTACATGTAGTTATCACTTCAATGTGGTAATATCAAGCGTCATTGAACGTGCTGATATCATAGCTCTGGATTGTGAGACTGCGACTGAAAAGAAATGTATAGACAGTGAATGGTGTAATTATGAATAATGACAGTAATCAATAATTGTCATATCCCAGGTATCAACTATCGCAGAATCGCGCTTCGACAGTAGCTCGCACTGTTACAGAACTTATTTTACAGTTTAACTATTTTTACGGCATTCTGTCAATTTCCTTAACAAAGTTATGCCTATATATATATATATATATATATATATATTATAATGTCCAATGTTTCATTGTTGCTTTGTATTTTACGTAAGATCTGGAACCAGAAGCATCTTATAACTCCTAGTACAGATCGTTCATGTGGGGTTGACTTGCCAACAAGTACTACGTTATTGCGGGTAATCAAGATCTACTTAAAATATACTAGTTCTAGTACAAGTCTAGTATTTTCTTTACCAGGTGGGTTGACTATCTAGTATTCCTGCGAGTTTTCGGTTAAGCCTGTAACTACTTAAGTCCCCAAACACATAACAAGATGACGAAATCATCAAAAAGAAATAAAGAACAAATATAACCGAATGTTAAAATTACAGTTACGAGTCACGAATACTTATTTACACTTACTATTAAATTTAAAAATATTATATTCATTGAATGCCATGACTAAACATCAATGCGAAATAGTACGGACATAAAGCGTAGTTTCCTTTTACTGCATACCTGTAAAGATATGATATGTAAATAAAGTTGTGTTCTGTTCTGTTCTGTCCTGTAAAAATTACGCGTCTGAAAAGAATAATCCAAACAATTAAATCGACAGAAAAAATGTTTGTTTTTAGGGTAATAGCGTGAAATACTTTCTCAGCAAAGGGTCCCTAAAACTAGTTTTTTTCTCACTTTAATGAGTAAATATTTTACGGTATTTCCCCGAAACAAAACACATTGACTAATATACTCAATATCTGTGCATGTCTTTTAATTTAGTTATATAAAATGGGCACCTATTCATTAATACTTTTATTTCTGCCATCACTTAACACGTGATATATGCCTGGAATGCCATATGGATCAATACAATCGCATTAGTATCCTCTAAGCCTTTCAAAATACTTTGTTAATGACATGTTTCATTGTTCAGGCAATGACACCAGGATATGAGACGTTCATATAACGGTTCAGTAATGCATAAGACACGTAAAAGATAATTTTATTGATTTAACACCAAGCAAAAGCGTGCATTGGTTTTCCATGTATAAGGCCCCTTTTCAATCATCGTTACGTGTTACGAACATGTTGTGTGTTCTTAAAGCCCCAGTCCTATATACGCACGGATGGACACGACAGTCCCCGATCTCCTCGGATCCGCCCGGATCAAGAACCGGTACGATGCGGGACGATCAGTGGGGTTTTGGGCATTTTTTAGCGTCCATGGTCTTCCAAAGACCATCACCCGGTGACAACACGGTATCCACACGGACCAAGCCGTACCAACACGGACAATCCCGGCAGAAGCACGGCAGTGATACGGATAGCCCATGAAAACACGGACCAACACGTAATCTACATGGACCATCCCGGATCCACACGACAACTATACGGATAAACACGACAGCGATACGGACCAAACACGATTTGCCCCAGATCGAAAATAATTTATATAAAAAAAGTTTGATTTCCGGTTATCCCATCAATTTGGTTTTTCTGTAGCCCAGTGGTTGGCACACGCGCTTCTCACCTAGGCGACCGGATTTCAATACCCGTTCCCGTTTGCAAGGGAGTTTGGTTGGTCGTCACAGGACAGGTTGGTTTTCCTTCCAGATACTTCTGCTTCAACCAACACCACAAGACCACCCTTATATACAAATTTTTTAGAACAAAATAGCCGAACATTGCAGGTATGATTTAAAATTTGTCAAACATTTCGTAAGTGAAGTAAATTAATTAGGTAGGAGTGCTGGGACAAACGCCACGTACTCACATAATGCAGACTCAGGCGCGGAATGGCTTTATGATCTCCGAAATGCACACAAACACACACACACACACACACACACACACACACACACACACACACACACACACACACACACACACACACACACACACA
>VMBQ01003065.1:71688-100760 GCA_007657795.1 Dreissena rostriformis
CGTATCCGGAAGGAAAACCAACCTGTCCTGTGACGACCAACCAAACTCCCTTGCAAACGGGAACGGGTATTGAAATCCGGTCGCCTAGGTGAGAAGCGCGTGTGCCAACCACTGGGCTACAGAAAAACCAAATTGATGGGATAACCGGAAATCAAACTTTTTTTATATAAATTATTTTTCGATCTGGGGCAAATCGTGTTTGGTCCGTATCGCTGTCGTGTTTATCCGTATAGTTGTCGTGTGGATCCGGGATGGTCCATGTAGATTACGTGTTGGTCCGTGTTTTCATGGGCTATCCGTATCACTGCCGTGCTTCTGCCGGGATTGTCCGTGTTGGTACGGCTTGGTCCGTGTGGATACCGTGTTGTCACCGGGTGATGGTCTTTGGAAGACCATGGACGCTAAAAAATGCCCAAAACCCCACTGATCGTCCCGCATCGTACCGGTTCTTGATCCGGGCGGATCCGAGGAGATCGGGGACTGTCGTGTCCATCCGTGCGTATATAGGACTGGGGCTTTAAGAACACACAACATGTTCGTAACACGTAACGATGATTGAAAAGGGGCCTTATACATGGAAAACCAATGCACGCTTTTGCTTGGTGTTAAATCAATAAAATTATCTTTTACGTGTCTTATGCATTACTGAACCGTTATATGAACGTCTCATATCCTGGTGTCATTGCCTGAACAATGAAACATGTCATTAACAAAGTATTTTGAAAGGCTTAGAGGATACTAATGCGATTGTATTGATCCATATGGCATTCCAGGCATATATCACGTGTTAAGTGATGGCAGAAATAAAAGTATTAATGAATAGGTGCCCATTTTATATAACTAAATTAAAAGACATGCACAGATATTGAGTATATTAGTCAATGTGTTTTGTTTCGGGGAAATACCGTAAAATATTTACTCATTAAAGTGAGAAAAAAAGTAGTTTTAGGGACCCTTTGCTGAGAAAGTATTTCACGCTATTACCCTAAAAACAAACATTTTTTCTGTCGATTTAATTGTTTGGATTATTCTTTTCAGACGCGTAATTTTTACAGGACAGAACAGAACAGAACACAACTTTATTTACATATCATATCTTTACAGGTATGCAGTAAAAGGAAACTACGCTTTATGTCCGTACTATTTCGCATTGATGTTTAGTCATGGCATTCAATGAATATAATATTTTTAAATTTAATAGTAAGTGTAAATAAGTATTCGTGACTCGTAACTGTAATTTTAACATTCGGTTATATTTGTTCTTTATTTCTTTTTGATGATTTCGTCATCTTGTTATGTGTTTGGGGACTTAAGTAGTTACAGGCTTAACCGAAAACTCGCAGGAATACTAGATAGTCAACCCACCTGGTAAAGAAAATACTAGACTTGTACTAGAACTAGTATATTTTAAGTAGATCTTGATTACCCGCAATAACGTAGTACTTGTTGGCAAGTCAACCCCACATGAACGATCTGTACTAGGAGTTATAAGATGCTTCTGGTTCCAGATCTTACGTAAAATACAAAGCAACAATGAAACATTGGACATTATAATATATATATATATATATATATATATATAGGCATAACTTTGTTAAGGAAATTGACAGAATGCCGTAAAAATAGTTAAACTGTAAAATAAGTTCTGTAACAGTGCGAGCTACTGTCGAAGCGCGATTCTGCGATAGTTGATACCTGGGATATGACAATTATTGATTACTGTCATTATTCATAATTACACCATTCACTGTCTATACATTTCTTTTCAGTCGCAGTCTCACAATCCAGAGCTATGATATCAGCACGTTCAATGACGCTTGATATTACCACATTGAAGTGATAACTACATGTAAACAACGTTCAGTTTGCTAGGGAAAACTTATGGGCATTTCGTATTGTGGCAAAGAATACGAAATATAAATACACGTGTGTGCATCAGTAATTAAATATACCCATGTATGTATACATTGTTCGAGCAAACATATATATACCCAACTAAAACGGCAGATATTGGACATACGAATATAAGATGATACGAAAGTGCTAGACCGATACCGAGTCATTATTATGTCAGAAAACATGACAGCTACTGTTTTGATAATGAAACATGGGAGTCATTACATCAGAATGCTGTAATGGTGTTGCGTTTACATTAATGCGTTGGAGTCATTACATCGTCCTGTTGTAATGGTGTAGCGTTTACATTAATGCGTTGGAGTCATTACATCGTCCTGTTGTAATGATGTAGCGTTTACATTAATGCGTTGCGTCGTGTTACTAACCCATTTGCGGCATATCACATGGAAATCCCACGAGCAAACACCTTACAAATAATATATGAATGCTTCTTGATATTCAATTACACTTTTTATGTTAAATCAATACCGTACAGATAATTTGCATAACCTGCTTTGTAATAAAAACTGAATTTATTGCATTTAAAAAGCCTGTTTATGTCGTCACTGTTTCAATTCAGTCATCATAACAGGATAAAATTGCACAGATAAACAGTAAAAACTATGCAGAGCAAGGTAACTTCATAAGACACGACGAAAAAAATAAAATACACCATATTATTAAATTCACATCATCTCCTTTTGATTTTAGGAATAAGCCTGATGGCATCATAATTTTAAAACCGCTCAGACATTTAAATACAATCTTACTAAAAGGAGCATGTCATAGTGTATAAAACTGACAACCAAACAACACAAATCAGACAACCGAATAACAAGCATGTGTGTTATTGAACTGTGTAAAATAGAAGTTAGATAGAAGTTAAATCGTGTATGACACAGAAGAATGTTCTTGATATCAATTGGAATATAGTGTATTCCAATACTTGCCCTCAAGTTAGCAATCATGCGTATGTGCTCTCACGAACTAATCGAAGATCGAGAGATGCTCGTAACTTACAGCTTTGCCAATGAATTGATTTGCAACTACCGTGTATTTTTAAATGTTTTCTTTAAACACGAATCTTAACTTGTTGAGACATTTAACAGTTTTAAAACTTACATTGTTTTGTTAGTTCTGATTATGCTTGGTATATATATCCCATACTTCAAATCTTAGTAAATATCGCTCGTTTTCTTAAGACACAGGTTTCAAGTCATGTGCGGTTAAAGCAACGTTATAAAAACGCAGTATTCCTGCTAACTAGCTTACCAACGATAAGTTCTATCTTCTAGTATTACTCCGACGAAATATGTTTTTAAACGAGCTTCAATCACCCGAAAAACGATATATATTGAAGAATAAATACTAACAAAACTTCACCGTTCACGAGAGGTTCTTGACCATGCCTCACTTGTTTTAAATGTAATGCTCATATATAGCTCCTTTGATAAAAAGGCTGTCGACGGCATACGATGCATACGACGAGTTGCTGTTATAGCCAAGTGCATTCTTTCTTTGATAATATATATTAGGTGTAGAGATTCTCGACCAGTTATTAGATGAATTTGATTAATCTAACAGTTTAACGGTTTCCATTCCTGCTTTGTCACAATAACTGGATATCTAAGAAACTGAACATTTTTTTTTAATCTATCGGAAATCAGCATACAATGAACACATTGTTCACCGGTTACACGTATTCCACTTACCCCCGAAATGTTTTAGCATTACATCGGTGTATCTGATTAAGCATAGGAAAATATGTGATAAAAAGCAAATCAATGTAATGTTTTTCACACTGGGACCCGTTTTCCACATAGAATATAAGTATCTGAAAGAAACAAGATTACATTTGAATCGCGATAGATATCAAAGAGTATGTAACCACTTAACGACAACATCAAGACATCTAAAAGACAGATAGTTCGCATTCGTCCGTGAACGATGCGTCACTATACGTGTTATCTTATATAGTTTCACATTTTTATCTAGATAATTAAATTCCAGACGAATAAAAGAGATTGTATGCCATTAGAAAAAGAAATATGACTCGTGCATTGGGAATGCATAAACTAGACTCGCTCGCATTAAATACACAGAGAAAATAGTATTTGGATTCTATTTTGGATTCCCTAAACATTTATTTGAGACATATTCTGGAAGATTATAAACGTTAAGCATCCATTACTTTGACAGATCTTTATACATTGTGTTGTATTACTGGAAAAATAAACATATTAAGAATTACACTCAGGTCATAGAATTTATATGTATATGATATAGTTTATTCTATGGCGGAAAATGATTAATGCGTCACTTGTTTTCAGTGTCCATCGTTACATGTGTCTTATATTTGATTAGATCATCTCTTTATTTTCTAAAATATGTGTATGTGTTGGGTTAATTCAAATGATGCCAATTATGTGAATGCTCTCTTGACGATTAATGTTATTGCAAACTGCAGTAATAAATGATTAGTACTATTATTTTTATTATTATTATTATCAGTTTCATGCCAAAATAGATGTCTTTCTTTTTTTTTTTAATATAAAACAAAAACTCGTAGGTTTCATTAGTTTAGTTTCCCAAGAATGACGTCTGTCTTGCGTGAGAACGGTTTAATCAGTTGCAAAAGGAATCCGCTCTGACTTATAATGTTGCTATATATGGAATTCCCCCATGTCACATTAATATGAAAGCTGGTTTATGTGGCCGATATACGTATCCCTCAGTTCGTCAAATGCAATGCTTTATATATTATCTCGCGCACGATCGAAACATATTTGAATACATTTTGATATTACTAACGAAGCGTTGGTATATGTTTTTATGCAGATATTGTCTCAACATTGTCCAGAACGCGATCAGGCGTTGATAGCTTGAGTTGTAGGAACGTGATGTTTTCTGGATTCACTAACTTTCACTCTGTGTGGCCTAAAGAGATGATGTCCACCGTTGTGTTATAATAAAACATATTTCGTTTCAGTTCACGTAACATAATATCTTGATATGCAAGGGGGCAGATTAAATTTTGAAATTAAAGCTTTAATAGTGTTAGTTGAACCATAAGTGTATGACTTAAACAATCTTCTGGTAAAGCCAAAATGTTGTAAAAATTGTTAGCTTAATATGTTAATTAATGGATACAACTTAGTTTTAAACTGAAGTTTAATTTTTAAGACTAGTTTACAGGTAGTATGGATCGTTTCGAGATTAACCAAGAATAACATACATGATTAAGTCGCCGACCTGATGGTCAATTTGCTACTATTAACCTCGAAATCAATATCTGTAAATAATACTAAGTCGACCATTGGAATATAATGAGAACACTTATGGCTTTTTATGAGTGAATTGGTTTATGAACATTTCGTGTTCGTGGCTATATGAAGGGACAATTCAATGTGCGTATTTGAATACTACTGTATGCATTTTATTGACACTCAAGTGATTATGATGGGCGACGTCATTCAATTACTATTGATAATATTATTAAATATGGTGTGAAATGATATCCAATGGTCAAATATACAATAATAATGGCGAATTGTAATACAAGATCGGGCAATTGCACACAGGCTTTTCACGCGTACGCTAAAACATCATTCTAATAAAAAGAAAATGTTGGATCCACGAATTGTTACCATGTTACCATAACTTCGATGACTATTTACGTTTATATTGTAATCATCGTCCGTGTTTGCGGGGTCGGGGGCGTTCTTGATAAGTGGGAGTTCTTTTACTACTATTTGTTAGTCCCAATAATGGTTAATTGATTCCATGTAGCATCTGCACTGACTGTGTGATTAATTTGCGGAGATTGAATGATTACAATAAAAAACGATCATCGCAAGAAAAGTTAAGTGTTATTTAAAACAATTTAGTTCGTAATTAAATAATTTGTATTCGGTGTCATATTACTATATCATATAAAAACAGCACAAAGATTTCGAGGACGCCACATGGAACATAGTCCTGATGGTTACCTCAGCATGCGTTCATATTCACCAATATGCCTGTGCAGAGTCATTGGTCATGAAGTATTATTCTTTAAGGAATACCATAACTGTGGTCCAATCTATAAACCTTTATTCATATAGGCGACAAAAGACAAATGGGTTTAAGAAATTTTCGAGTTAGTAGCAGTAATTAAGGTGAACAGAACCATAAGACAAGACGCAACATACCCGAAATAAAAAATGGAATTACAAAAAAAAAAAGACGCAACATACCAATTAATATCAAAATAGGACCTAGTAGTGTTTTAAATATTGTTTTGATGTATCATATCGACAGAGGAAAACTATATTTGAAACTTTACTTATTTGTCCAATATAAAAGGTCAATGCATTAAAACATATACATTTTATTCCAGAATGTTCCTGTTCAACTACCGAACAAAAATGGGATTTAGTTGTATGTCATTAAAATGTGATCTGATTAGGAGTATCGTCATCGGGCTCTTTGAGAATAATGCCAGAATGGAAAGTATCTGTATGTAATTCTCCAATGGAATGTTATAGTATCCCATTTCACTAATAATTTCTTGGCAATGAAATAAATTATATTTTTACGCCGATCATTAATATTTGTGCACTCTATATTTATTGCAATATTACAGAAATAGCTCCAATATCAAACTGTGTAAAGATTAATTGGTACATAGGGAATATTACATTGATATGGTGTTTCGATAATGTGTATTGCACGAGTTGATTGTTTGATGTTGTACGTCAAGAGGACGCATGGCGAGTCAAATACAATGTCATATAATCAAAGAGTGCGATAAAACCATCGGAACACCTAAAGAGATTAAGCGATTGTTGTGTGTAATTATTGGCTTATGATTTACTTCTTGTGTTATGTTTCATCTTGTATATTGTGTATGTTGTCACATGCCCATGCGGGTGTTGATTTATAAATAACAATTACAAATTTCAATGTTCAAAAGTCACTATTTTGCACGCTTGGTCCATCTTAAGAACGCGCTGTCCATATACGAAAATAGTGACCGGTCCATATACTCGTAATTGCCTGAATAGTTATTTACGGACCTTAACCTGTCATATAGATAAACAAGGGCACAATTATGTAACGTAAAATATGCCTGTATAATATTGTTAATACTAAAGTAAACATTTGAATAATGCTTTTACATCTCCAACGAAGTGTATATTCATTTCATTACTTTACATAAAACATGAGTAGGTAGACACGGAGTTTCACAGTTTGATTATTATTTGCTTAAGTATCTTTAATTAACGTACGTAGTATCAACATTTAATTTTGCTTGGATTTCTCGAATAAGCAAACCAAAATATGTGATCCCCAATTGTGTTGTACCGTGTGTTTTACTTTCTCAATTTCTCATTTGAGCACGAGTGCCATGCGTGAAATTGAAATATAATATTCGATATAATAATAGATCTATCAAGTCAGATCCGATTCTGATTGGTACGAATCAAGATACGTTCTTGTAATGGAATCAGTCATAAGTATTGAAACAAACGATATTCAGCACCTTGCGGCCTATGGCAAGTCCTATAGTTTTAAGCAATTACAAAATCATTTGAGCTAAAGGGACAGCCGTCAAATCTGAAATAGTTAGTCCTTATGACCATCGCACTAATGAGTTACTAACTGTCATTTTAAATATCCTGTTTACTATAGCATATGAGACAAATCGTCTCTGACATATCGTACAACTGTGAAATCGCATCAAGTAAATTATTAAAGTCCAATATGAGAACACATGGACATTTTATTTCCCATACCCGGCTATTATGGCCGGCGCTGATTAGTTATATCCGTAGTTCTTCGTGGCAATTTGTTTTCCGAGCGTTTTCTATAGAGCATACTGTTGGTTAAAAAAAACTCTAGAACACCAGAAACTTGAACGTGTGATATGTTGCGTTGCATAAGTTTGTGAAAAACAAATTAATGTTTGTAACGCTATGTCAATCAGTCGTGCTATGTAATCAAATATGTTCTTATATAATATAATGTGTTATGCTTTCCAGGATTATTATGTATTTGCCTGATCTGTGCAAGCTGTTGGTACACTTATTAATTTATGTTTAATGCTGACATTTCGATATGACATGCATTTCTAAAAAGAATCAACATGGGCATCAAACAGACATTATGCCACAAATAAGTGAATATAATGAAAAGTTTTGCCGAAAAGTGACACCAAACACGGACAATGTTGAATTAGAAAATCACCTCGATTATTTGGTATGTTTCATGAACCGTCATCCAAAGTGTTTTAATGGTCCACCGTTGAGCTTACCATTATTGATTACACGGTGAATTAGTGTGGAACGCAGGTAAATGTCATATCAAATCATATTCTCGGCGATCCACGTTGATATCATAGATATAAATTAATTGCGATTTATATCGAGAGGTTCCCTGAAGGCGCCAATAGGCTTGTCCACTTTGCACGTAGAACTAATGGCAATTATTGATACTTGTAACCTTCAGCACTAAAAGCTTTGTCAACATAAACGCAATACGTGCGCTCTCTATTAAAAAAAGACAATCTCACACGACCCCCTCCTTACAGTAAGAATGAAACTCGAAAAGTGTGTCTCTCAATAAAAGAAAGAAAATGAGGTGAAATGTTCGACCCCTCGTCCCAAGCAGATACAAAACACACTCCTATGTCTACAATCATCCGATAAATTCCTAGTCTTGCTGATCCAACAACGCATACTCTATTATAACATGTCTACAAAACAAAGATCTATCGATATATTATTAGATAGGTTAATTGATAGATCTGTCTACAAAAAAGCTGCTCCATAAGAGTGAGCGCGTATATGAAATACACAAGGTACATCTTACGACTATCGTTCGTAACATATTATTTAATAAATTTATAGCTAAATCAATCAAAATATAAAGAGAACTTCTGCTGGAATGTTCATGTTAAAACGAGTACCTTAAAGGTGAAGTCACAAAGATGAAGAGGAACTTAAAGCCACGAATCACACACACCTGGAGGTCCCGACCCGTCCGGTTAGCACAGTGGTACTGTTCATACGATTCTCATAAAATAATAACTGTGTATACGGTATTTGATTTTGAACTGATTTTAAATGCGTGAGTTTTGTCTGTACCGTAAGGTATATGGATTTTTCCAAACACTAGTTCCTTCCACAAAAAAAGTCAAATACCGTGACACGCAAACAGATCCTCTCCTGATCTCTACCTGTTTGGAAAACAACTCCTCATCTAAGCCGTAGGTACAAACAGCGCTGATCTATTTTTATCTTCCAACGGCAGTTTCAATAAAATATTCATTGTTTATATAGCATGCGATTTTGAAAGGATTTTGAATGGGTAAGTTCGGTTTATACACCCTGATTAGAAAGTTTTTTTCAAAATAAATACATTTCCTAAGTGTGTATAAGTAGGCAAAAACCACGCAGCGAGTAGTGTATTCGGAGTAGGTTCAATACATGGTCCGTTTTTAATAAATTTAATACGAGGTTTTGACTCTTAATAGATTACGAGCAAATAACTAAAACGTTTCTTAAATGGTCCGTTCTAACAAATGTTCATACACAAATATATAACCCATGCCTGCCGCAAACGTGTGTTAGCTCATTTCCATACTCTGTTTTTCAATACATAATGTCGATGTAGGCGATTTTGGACAACTAAATACTAGAAACTCTAAATAGAGCAATGCATTCGCATGAGAGCTAAACAAATAAAACCGTTACAATTAACAAATACATCATTTTTTTCAAATGTCTAGTTTATGGACTTTGTAGTGATATGAAATTATTTTGATTGCGATACCGTAGGAACTTATATTAGTGAATTGGCCAATTTGTCAATGTATAACAAAAAGTTAAATTATGTAAAAAGATATTATAAATAAATAAATATATTATATTATTTGAAATACAATATGTATTTGAACGAACGTTCGCTGTTGAGGTGATATTAAGGAATGTCAAGGCAAAACTGGTTATTCAATTGTTTCTATTGAATATCGTAATCCGATTAGCAGTGATGGAAAGTTGCTTTATTCAGCCCGCCATGGGACTGTTAATCGCATATTTCAACGATACAATTCTTTGAAACGAAATAAATAGTACTTTTGCATAGATGATTAATGTTTCTGTTCACTCATCATACGGCTCTTAACACTCCTCGCATAGTCTCAGTTGATTTCGACTAAGGATCATAAAATATCGGATTTTGTTAAGTCATTAATTCCTTGAAAAAATGATTGTTTGGCATTGCGTAATGCATACGGGTGCTCCATTTGATTTAGGTTATAATATANACACACACACACACACACACACACACACACACACACACACACACACACACACACACACACACACACACACACACACACACACACACACACACACACACACACACACACACACACACACACACACACACACACACACACACACACACACACACACACACACACACACACACACACACACACACACACACACACACACACACACACACACACACACACACACACACACACACACACACACACACACACACACACACACACACACACACACACACACACACACACACACACACACACACACACACACACACACACACACACACACACACACACACACACACACACACACACACACACACACACACACACACACACACACACACACACACACACACACACACACACACACACACACACACACACACACACACACACACACACACACACACACACACACACACACACACACACACACACACACACACACACACACACACACACACACACACACACACACACACACACACACACACACACACACACACACACACACACACACACACACACACACACACACACACACACACACACACACACACACACACACACACACACACACACACACACACACACACACACACACACACACACACACACACACACACACACACACACACACACACACACACACACACACACACACACACACACACACACACACACACACACACACACACACACACACACACACACACACACACACACACACACACACACACACACACACACACACACACACACACACACACACACACACACACACACACACACACACACACACACACACACACACACACACACACACACACACACACACACACACACACACACACACACACACACACACACACACACACACACACACACACACACACACACACACACACACACACACACACACACACACACACACACACACACACACACACACACACACACACACACACACACACACACACACACACACACACACACACACACACACACACACACACACACACACACACACACACACACACACACACACACACACACACACACACACACACACACACACACACACACACACACACACACACACACACACACACACACACACACACACACACACACACACACACACACACACACACACACACACACACACACACACACACACACACACACACACACACACACACACACACACACACACACACACACACACACACACACACACACACACACACACACACACACACACACACACACACACACACACACACACACACACACACACACACACACACACACACACACACACACACACACACACACACACACACACACACACACACACACACACACACACACACACACACACACACACACACACACACACACACACACACACACACACACACACACACACACACACACACACACACACACACACACACACACACACACACACACACACACACACACACACACACACACACACACACACACACACACACACACACACACACACACACACACACACACACACACACACACACACACACACACACACACACACACACACACACACACACACACACACACACACACACACACACACACACACACACACACACACACACACACACACACACACACACACACACACACACACACACACACACACACACACACACACACACACACACACACACACACACACACACACACACACACACACACACACACACACACACACACACACACACACACACACACACACACACACACACACACACACACACACACACACACACACACACACACACACACACACACACACACACACACACACACACACACACACACACACACACACACACACACACACACACACACACACACACACACACACACACACACACACACACACACACACACACACACACACACACACACACACACACACACACACACACACACACACACACACACACACACACACACACACACACACACACACACACACACACACACACACACACACACACACACACACACACACACACACACACACACACACACACACACACACACACACACACACACACACACACACACACACACACACACACACACACACACACACACACACACACACACACACACACACACACACACACACACACACACACACACACACACACACACACACACACACACACACACACACACACACACACACACACACACACACACACACACACACACACACACACACACACACACACACACACACACACACACACACACACACACACACACACACACACACACACACACACACACACACACACACACACACACACACACACACACACACACACACACACACACACACACACACACACACACACACACACACACACACACACACACACACACACACACACACACACACACACACACACACACACACACACACACACACACACACACACACACACACACACACACACACACACACACACACACACACACACACACACACACACACACACACACACACACACACACACACACACACACACACACACACACACACACACACACACACACACACACACACACACACACACACACACACACACACACACACACACACACACACACACACACACACACACACACACACACACACACACACACACACACACACACACACACACACACACACACACACACACACACACACACACACACACACACACACACACACACACACACACACACACACACACACACACACACACACACACACACACACACACACACACACACACACACACACACACACACACACACACACACACACACACACACACACACACACACACACACACACACACACACACACACACACACACACACACACACACACACACACACACACACACACACACACACACACACACACACACACACACACACACACACACACACACACACACACACACACACACACACACACACACACACACACACACACACACACACACACACACACACACACACACACACACACACACACACACACACACACACACACACACACACACACACACACACACACACACACACACACACACACACACACACACACACACAATCATATTTCTTCAATAATACAATAAATATTTTATCAATACAATGTCTGGCCGATGCAACAACAAATACTCAATCATAACAAGTCTACAAAACAAATAGCTCCAGAAGTGTCGGAGCGTTTATAACATGTCAAAGGCACACGGTACATATTACGATTTTAACAAGCAGATATTTAAAAGACTACCGTATGTAAAATATTATATCAAAAACGTATCCCTTAAACAATTATACTTTAAAAAGCACGAATGTATTTGGAGTATGTCTATTCCACACATAAGTACAATACGGTGACACGCAAACAGATATTATCCTGCTACCCACCTGAGTGGAAAAATCCCAATATAAGCCTTGGGTACAAAGGGCGCTGACCCGTTTTATCTTCCAATGGTAGTTATAATGAGATATGCATTGTTGATATGGCATACGATTTTAAAAGGACTGTTATGGAAAATTTGGTTTGTACATCACGATTAGAAAGTATTTAAATAATATAGACATTTTCGAAGTCCGTATATGTAGGCAAAACCACGCAACGAGTAGTGTATTCGGAGTAGGATCAATAAATGTTCAATTTAAATAAGATTAATAGAAGCTTTTGACTCGAAATAGAGTCGGAACAAACAACTAAAACGTTTCCAAAATGGTCCGTTCTAACAAATGTCCATACACAAATATAACAAACATACCTGCCACAGACGGATGACAGCTAATTTGCTTACTTAGTTCTTCAGGAAACATGTTTGATGACGGCGTTCGTTGACAACCACAGACTAGTAACTATAAATATAGCGATCCATGTGCATATGAGCTAAACAAATAACATCGTTTCTATTAACAAAGACATCAATTTATCAAATGTGTAGTGTATGGACCTTGAATTTATATGAAATTATTATGATTACGATGTCGTAGAAACTTATTTTTGTGAATTGGCCAACACATACTGTCAATGGATTACACAAAAGTTAAATTATGTAAAAAAAAAATACTAAAAAATAAATAAATATATTATTTTATTTGAAATACAGTCTGTATTTGAACGAAAGTTCGTTGTTCAGTTTATATTAAATAATTTCAAGGCAAAACTGGTTATTCAGTTGTTGCTATTGAATAGCGTAATCCGATTAGCTTCGTCTTCTTCGTGTTCTTCGATCTAATTCCCGAGAGGAAAAGTTGCTTTATTCAGCTCGCCAAAGAACTCCCATATTTCACCGAATCTTTGAAACGAAAATACATAGTACTTTTGCATAGAAGATTTATGCCCGTGTTCATGCAATATTAGGCTCTTAAAACTCCCCGCATATTCTCAGTGGATTTACGGCGAGGGATCATAAACTATCGGATTGTGTTATGTAATACATTCCTTGCAAAAAGCATTATTACTTATTACGTAATGTATTCGGGTGATTATATATATATATTATTTATTTATTTTAATATATACAATTCCCGGATCGCGTGTGTAACGACTGAATGTTAAAAGATTCAAAAAAAGATATGTATGCTTATAAAAAGATAAGGAAAGTGTTTCAAGCCCCATATGCCTTGTTGTGAGTGAGTCGTTAAAAATAGCCAAACGTGAAAATGGTTTTGACAGTTGTAAAGAAACGTCCTAAAATTCAGTCAATTATCAATATCGCATGGAAGAAAACTTAGCATTATAATATGTGCCAAATACACAATATACATATAGCCTCAAAAGTCTGCTTGGAAAACTTTGAACTCTTGATAAATGCCGCGTTGGTTATTAAATACATTGTAAGAGTACAAACTATTTAACATAATACCAGATGCCTTCTCGTATATAAGTCTATAAGGAAAAAGGGTCCCAAAAGACAGTTGATGTTGATTACATTTCCCATGTCGCTACAACACCTGCGCATATGAACTGAAGCTTGAAATGCAAAACTTTCGGATAAAGTTGTAGCTAATAGAATAGTTTATCTACATATACTAGTAAAAGAAAATAGAACAAGTATTATCAGTTTAATACCAAATTAATCATCCACTGTCTAAATAGCTGTTTTTCTTTTCTTAATATAAAACAAAACTCGTAGGTTTTATTAGTTTATTAGTTTAGTTTCCCAATAAGGACTTGATGACTTGGGTTAATACGGTTTCAGCACTTGAAAAGGGAATCCGCTTCTTCAATATTGGTATGTTTGAAATTCCCCCATGTTACATTAATATGGAAGCTGGTTTGTGTGGCCTATAAACGTACAACACAGATCGTCAAATGCAATGTTTTTTATATTATATCGCGCACAGGCAAAACATATTTAAATCAGTTGTATATTACTACGAAGCTTTGATATATGTTCTTTTGCGGATAGATTGTCCAAAACGCGATCAGTCGTAAATCGCATTAGTTATTAAAAATGTGATCCGACTAGAAGTAATGACATCATGCTCTTAGAGATTAATGTCAGAATGGAAAGAATCTTTATGAAATGCTCAAAGCGACTGTTACAGTTTCCCATTTCATTAATAAATTCTTGGAAGTAAAGTAAATGATATTTTTACGCCGATCATTAATACTATTGGACTCGATATTTTCATTGGAATATTAAAGCAAGAACTCCAATTACAAACTTTGTTATTTTGAGTTATAGTTACAAAGGGACCATTACATAGGTGTGGTGTTTCTATGTTTTGTTTCACACGAGTTGATTGTGGGACGTTGTACGTCAACAGGACACACGGCAAGTGGAATACGATTTCACAAAATCAACGAGTTTGATAAAAACCATCGGAACACAACAACTTTGAAAAAATCCAATTTAGTAAAAACCTTCTTACGGTTAAATACAATATTAAAAATTATCAACGCAACAAAGAAGAAGAAAAATAATTGCTTTTAAATAATAAGTATACCCAGATGAGTTAAAACATTGTTAGTTACATAAACATAATTGCAGTTCCGACGAAGACGTGTTACAAAACATTTTAAGAAGCAAAATAATAAAACTTAAACAACACCTTAATTATGCATCTTTGTTATGCAAATATAGCAAATTGTATTCAATATTTTTCACACGCGTTTAGGAAGATTTAAATAAATATAAAGGGTATTTGTGGCAAAAAACACGTTTAATATGTGTTAAAACATTATCGTCTGTGTAAGTTCTCTCACTGAAACCTTCATTTGAGCACGAGTTCCATGTGTGGAATTGAAATAAAATGTTAATTGCGTTGATCTTACAATCCCTGATTCGAATCAAGATAAACTCTTGTAATGGAATCAATAATTAGTATTTAACGAAAGCGACTCAGCAATTTGCGGCCTCTGGCAAGTCCTTCATCCTTAAGCAGTTAAAAAACATCTGAGCTAAAATGACAGCCGTTCAATATGAACTACATTGTCCCTATGAAAATCGCACTAATGAGTTACCAAATGCAATTTTAAATATCCTGTATACTATGGAATATCTTAAAATCATCTCAGAAATATCGTGATATCGATATAACTGTGAAATCGCATAAAGTATATTATTGACGTCAAATATGAAACCACGTGGAAAGTTTATTTCCCATGTCCGGCTAGTAGGGCCGATGCCAATTACTTATATCCAGAGCTCTACTTGGAGAGTTGTTTTCCTAGCGTTTCACATGGAGCATAATGTTGGTTCTCTGAAGGAAAAAAGGCACTTAAGAACACCAGTATGATGAAATACGACGTGTGATATGTTGCAGCAAAATTGTGTGCCACAAATAGGTTTTTGTTTCGAGATGTCAATCAGTCGTGCTATGTGATCGAATAAGTCTTTAAACAATCTAATGTTTTATGCTTAACAGGATTATTATGTATTTGCCTGCTCTTGTGCAAGCTTTTGGCGCACTGATTATTTTATGTTGAATGCAGACATTTCGATATAACACGCATTTCTAAAAATAATACACATGGCATCAAACTGAAATCGTGACACAAATAAGTGAATACAACGTACAGTTTTGCCGCAATGTGACACAAAACACGGTCATTGTTATATTAGATAATCAATGCGATATTTGGCTTGTTATAACGTCGTCCAGAGTGTTTCTTATGGCCCACCGTTCAACGCTAATAATTATTGATTCCCCTGTGAGTTAGCGTGGAGTACAGGTTCATGTCATGTCCAATCATAATCTCACCGATCAACCGTGATAAAAAATCATGGCGATTACAACCGAGAGGTCCCCTGAAGGCGCTTATATACTTGTCCATTCTGCCAGAGAATGAATCTAAAATATCGATACGTGTAACCTTTGGCACTAAACGTTTCGTCAACATAAATGCAATCCACGCGCCCTCTATGGAAAACACAGTCACACACGACCCCCCCCCCCCAAGAAGGAAGAATGAATCTTGCAAAGTGTCTATCTCAATGAAAAAAAAAATGTGGTGAAATAACCTTGTCTGGTCGATGCAACAACACATACTCTATCATAACAAGTATACAAAACAAATAGCTCCATACGAGTGGGCGCGTATATAACTTGTCATAAGGTACATCTTACGATTTTACACAGCAGATATATAAACGACTATCGTTCGTTATATATTATATAACAAACTTAACCCTAAAACGATTAAACTTTAAAAAGAAAGTATGCTTTAATTTTCGTGTTAAACCGAGCGCTTGAATTTGACTCACTTTCCTAATTAAAATTCAACGTGCACGCGATAAGCATCTCTATAAGGTTTACAGTCAAGTCGTACCGTGTTCAACTTGTACCTTTTTTCGTCAACTCGCACCGTAGTCAACCCGTACTATGGTCAACTATTCTCAATTTTATAATAATTATAATTACAAAAGTGTTTACAAAAATGTAGACATTTTCAATGTTAATAAATATAATAAATTAACAAATATATTACTTTATTTGAAATACAATCAGTATTTGAACGAACGTTCGCTGTTCAGTTTATATTAAGGAATGTCAAAAAAACTGGTTATTCAGTTGTTGCTATTGAATAGCGTAATCTGATTAGCTGTGTCGTCTTGGAGTTCTTCGATATAATTCCCAAGATGAAAAGTTGCTTTGTTCAGCTCGCCAAGGGACTAAGTTAATCTCATATTGCACCGATAACATTCTTTGAAACAAAATACATAATACAGTATACATGGTTCATGCTCCTATTCACTCATTATTAGTCTCTTATAACTCCCCGCATACTCTCAATGGATTACGGCTAGGAATAATAAAATATGGGATTTTGTTAAATTAAATAAATACATTATTTCATTTGAAAGATAAGCTGTATTTGAACGAACGTTCGCTGTTCAGTTTATATTAAGGAATATCAAGGCAAAACTGGTCATTCAATTGTTTCTATTGAATATCGTAATCCAATTAGCAGTGATGATAAGCTGCTTTATTCAGCCCGCCAAGGGACTGTTAATTCCATATTTCAGCGATAAAACTCTTTGAAATTAAATACATAGCACTTTTGCATAGATGATTTATGCTCCTTTCCACCCATCCTTAGGCTCTTTGAACTGCCCGTAAATTCCCAGTGGATTACGGCTAGAAATATTAAAATATCGGATTTTGTTTCGCATTTCGTAATGATTATGGGTGCTCCATTTGATTAAGGTATATATATACACGAATACATTAACAATTTCCTAATTTCCGATGTTGAAGGATTTTAAAAATAGATTTATGCTTATACAGAGATAAGGGAAGTGTTTTATTCCCAATGCGCCTGATATGGAGTGAGTCGTTACAAATAGCCCAACCTGAAAATGGTATTGACAGTTATAAAGAAACGTATTGAAAATCAGCCAATTATCAAAATCGCATGAAAGAAAACTAATAATTTGTACATGCGTCATATACACAATATACATAAAGCCACACAATTCTGTGTTGATAACTTTGAACTATTGATACATTAATCGTTGGTTATTAAATACACTATAAGAGTACGAAATATTAAATATAATACCAGAGGCCTTCTTGTAGATAAGTCCTTATGTTAAAAATGGTCCCAAAAGACAGTGAATGTTGATTTAATTTCCCAAGTCGCTACATAATATACGCATTTGGACTGACGCTTCAAATACCAAAGATTCTGGTGCAGTTGTACCTAATAGCGAATAGTTTATCTACATATACCAGACAACAATACTTTAAGGACACTACACTGTAAAAAAAATATCCAGAAAGGAGCCACGTGGTTTAATGGGAAGACACTAAAGAGTCGAAGTTTTTGGTCCAGAAGTGTGTGTTACATTTTTTATACTAATATTATATGCAGTTGATGGATATAGAATAAGCTGCGCCCCGAGAGAGTGATGACAGTACTCATCGAGGGGGGCAATATTTACAATACATGTTCCCTGCAACATGCTTATAGTTTTGAAATCCATCAATATATGGTAAAAGTATGGCTGAGACAGAGGACTTCGCACAGACGGACAGACGTACAGACGGACAGACGTACAGATGGACAGACGTACATATGGATAGTGGGATTGATATATGCCGCCCTCTTTGATAGGGGGCATTCAAATAATCAAACCTAGAATAAAAATAGCACAGACATGATACACATAAGTTAACTCAACTATCATGAATAACCTGGCAGTCAAATCGGAGTGACTAAGTCAATCCTATATTCAATAATAATAATAGTTGTCTAATGAGTTACATAAGCTTAATTTGTTACAAGAATTTTACCAAAGTTTTCTAAGATTTGACCTGGTGATCTATTTTTTCAACACGCATGGCCCAGATAAGATATAGACCGAGATATTGTTAATATGATAATTTGGACTAAGTTTCATCAAGTTTAAGTCATATTTATTTTTTCTAGAGTGGTTATTATGTTTTCCTTAAATTTGACGGAGTGACCTTGTAAACAGACGCACGTGACCCAGATTCCAACTCAGCATAGAAACTGTCAATAATAAATGTTGGCTTAAGAGTGGTAACAATGTTTTTCTAAAATTTGACATATTGACCTACTTTTGGACGCACGTGACACGGATAAATAACTTTGGCTTAAATATTATCGAAAAAAGTATTATGCCCAAATTTCATCAAGATTGCGTCATACATGTTGCTTCCATAGTGACAACAAGGTTTTGCAAAGAATTTACCGGATTATCTTTTTTTAACGCACATGACCCAGATTCAAACTCGGTCTTGATATTGTCAATATACATATTCTGACTAAGTTGCATCAAGATTGGATAAAAACTATGGCTTCAAGAGTGGTTACAATGTTTAACAATGATCCGACCGAGTCATCTAGTTTCTGGACGCAAATCTACTGTGGCAACCAGCTTAAAGTTGACGACGCACACTGTACACAGCGCGTCGCACACCGAACGACGATGGACGCCTTACATAGTCTGATCACAATATCTCATATTATGCACTTTGTACTAATGTGAGCTAAAAAAAACACAAAAGTGACCATGCCAAAAATAGATTTTAAATTATATACCAGTTAGTAAAGGCTAAATTAACTAGCATTGCAAGCAAGATCTGCATAAAAGCTGCATTCGCCAAAAATACTGCACTTCTGACTAAATTTATTGAGCGAAAACTATTGATATATCTTTAATAACAGGCTGGCCGCAAATGCAATCCGAACCTAGGTCTGCATGTTAGCTTCCTACAAACAAAATTACACCACAAAACCACAATCTGAACTCAACTGGCCCAAAATACAATCACTTACTAGATTATCATGAAACCTACCTGCACACATAATATAAACGTAATATCTATATAATTACTGAAGTTTACTTCACATTTGTTTAACAAAAAGGAGCATGATTCTTCTAAATTGCAGGTTGGAGTAATGGGACTTGGTCACTTACTTCATACAATGACCCCGAACACATGTGTGAAGTTGTAATTAAATGCCTGAAGTAGAAACATTGATTTGAATTACCTTAACCAGAGTAATCTAAAACCACAGCGGGGCTTATTTAGAAGAAAGGGGCATGATTTTAACACAAGTGTAGAGGACCATCATTATTTTACATAACAAATGCCAAACATCCGGGCCTTACAGTTTGAGAGGCAAAGAGTTTTATAGTATTAATATAAAACATATACATTACAAGGGAATCAACGGGCCGGGCCATTTAATTGCTCAAGGGACATGTTTTGAACAAGCATGGTAGGTGACCGGAATAGATGTAACATTTTAAATACAAAACCTCTGCGCCTGTCGGTTTCAGAGATGACTTAGTTTTTCTGTAGTTTTTTTCTTCAATTTAGACATATAAGGTTAGCAAGTTACCCCCATGGAGAGGACAATTTTGACACCAGGGACGTGATTTTAATAACCTTGGCGGAGGACCACTGTATGATGTTATGTAACAAATAACAAACCTCTTTGCCTTGCATTTTCATACGAGAATATAGTTTTTAAGTTTTAACTTTATACATATGAAGGAAACAGGAAACCCCAAAAAAGGAGGCAAGAGAGAGGAATGAAGAAAAAACAATTTAAGAGATGACCACAGTTCAATTTTACAAGCCAAATGTTTTCACTATATACATAGGAAACAAGTTACCCTCAGAACGGGGCAAAGTTGGACCCCAGGTACATGATATGAACAAATTGCGTAGAGGACCGTCATGCAATCTTACATGCAAAATACCAAACATTTGGGCCTTGCATTTTCAGATGAGGGGTTTTAAGTTTTTACTAAATACATATAAGGGAAACAACTAACCTCGTGATGGAACCAATTTTACCCTGTTGAAATGAGTTAAACCAACTTGGTAGAGGACCACCATGTTACATGCTGAATACTGAACATTTTTACTTTACGGTTCAAATATATTTTAAGTTTTCGCAATTAATTAAGGGTCACAAGTTACTACAGGGAAGGTCTAATTTTAACCCCATTGGAATGATGTAAACAAACGTGTTAAAGGAACAAATATTATCCCTCCGGGCCTTGTCGTCGTCTTGCTATATTAGTCTTTATAAATCAGTTTACCGCTGGTGCGTGGCCAATTTTAGCAACAGTGGCATGATTTGAACAAACTTAGTAGAGTAGCAATAAGCGATGTAACCACATATTAAACTGATCCGTGTGGCTTCAGACGTTTTTTTTAAAGTTTGCATTGCTGACATATACTTTAAAGTCTTGTAAATTATTTAGAAACAAGAGTCACCAAACAAACATCTATGTGAAGTTTTGTTAAAATCTGTCAAGAAGGGCAGGGGAAGTCGTAGGAGGAAAAAAAACGCACACATGCACGAACGGACTGACGGACGATGGACGTCACCTAACCCTTAAAGCTCCCTAAGGGCACTATGTGCACAGATGAACTTAAAAGAAGAGTGTCCTCAAGGTGCTATATCGCTTAAGTAAGAAAAAGCTTGTTTTTATCCGTTATATGCAGAAAAGCTACTTATCTATTATGGCTGAACTCAACTTAATTAAGACAATTTTGTCAATATTGCCTGGCTACCTAATTTTTTGACTCCACTTACCAAAGATTCGGACTTTGCAAAGATACTGTAAAGATAAACATTCTTGAAAGTGGTCTCAAATGTGTCGTATAGTGATTACAAGTTTTGACCTGGTAAACATGTTTCACCCTTCTTGACCCATAATCGAGCTTAGCCTAGATTTTGTAAAAAAGCTTTTTCTAACCGAAGTTTCGTGGTGGCATTGATTTTTACCCCACTTGACCCAGATTCAATTTGGCATTGAATTTGTCAAGTTGAACATTCAGACCAAGAATCAACAAGATTCAGTCAAACACGTGGCTTCAAGAGTGGTAAACAATTTCAGTCTGGGGTTGTGCTCCGCTGAACTTGTTTTCAACCCTGCCTTACCCATATTCAGACATGGCCTAGATACTGACAAGATAAGCATTCTGACAAAGTTTCATCAACATTGTGTTATCAACAAGAGCTGTCAGAAGACAGCGCGCTCGACTATTCAAGTGCTTGACAGTATAACGTAAGCCATCATGGGGAAAATGTTCATATTCAATAAGGTCAAGGTAATATAGTCCTTTTGTAACTGAAAGAGGACCATAATTGAAACAATCNAATGCGCAAACTTAATATAAATACCTTAGCTACACAGTAACTTTGTACACATTTTTTTGTTAAAGCCATTCTGTTTAAGCAGTTATGTGAAAAAATACCTAAGTATTGAACATACAGCATTTTTGACATTCTTAACAGCTTTCCTAACTGGACAAACTTATTTTATGACTAGAAAAAAATACTAAAACAGTAAAAATTGATGATGACAGTGATTAAAAATATAAATATTGACTTTGACAGCGTTTGATTTTTCATTTGTTACATCAATCTCTCCAAATCATTGAGATAACTGCGCAGAGATTCATATATAATCTTTCACTTCATGTTACATAACACTGAACATCAATACTATTTGACAAAACAGGTCACAGAGAAGCAATACAGTAACAACGCCAGAAACATCAATATCTTTATGATAATTATAAATCAATACAAACAAATGCAGTTTAACATCACAGCTGTCAAAGAGGTTATGCATATGAGATTCTAAACAGATTGTGAAATTTACTCAAATAATGGAAAAGTTTCTTTTTTAACACAAATTCCTCAGTAATTTAGAATTTGATCCTTTTTTAAATCTTTTAACAAAGAACACAACAGAGGGGCATTTAAAATTAGGTCAATTTAGAGATTTAACTCCAATAAAATGGTACCAGTACTGTAGTAATAATAAAATTTTATCAAAATCCACAGCTAGGATTGTGAAATACTGATGGTAGTATGGCACAAGTGTATGATTCACTCAAAAAGAAATGTCAAATTAAGTTGCTTAACATACAAGATGTAAGTAATGTCATTATAAAGTAATGTCATACATATTTGAAGTTATTATTTGGCTGAATTATGTATGATAAAAAGATGTCAAACGCATGTTACTGATGATGTTCATAAAAGCATAATACCAAAGTCACATACATTTTATTGTTATGACCCGTTTATTATTAATAACATAAGAACTAGCTTTAAAACCTCAATTTTGAAGGTTTATCATTTATTATATAAACAATTTGTTAAAAATCGTATTTCTCCACGTCTTTTGAAATCCCACTAAATGTTAAGCATGTATACTAAGTTAAACAGAATATGTCACACAGCTTTCTCTCATTTAAACAAATATATCTTGTGTACTACACAGGTTGGTTGATTGGCATGTGTGCTATGGGAGTAAACTCTCCATTAGACACTTTCACAATACTTGCAAGAGTTCTTGCCCTTGATGATTTATATTCCCATTTCCAAAAAAACGGCTTTTTTTAATTGCAATATTCTGTACATGTATTTAATAATATATATTCCTTCTAACAAAGAGTTAATGTTAATGCATGTTAAGCAGCTCTTTATCAATCAACAATTTAGTCTGTAAATGTAAAATCACTAAACTTAAAACAAATAAACTTCAACATTAAAATCAGTGACAGAAAGTGAAGAAGTAGAAAACTTAAATTTAGAAATAAAATTGGTAGTTACATTCTATTAGTTACAAATTATTTAAACAGAATATAATAAATTAAGCATATTCTACAAGCAAATTCTACAAGTACGACCAATATAAAATTAAATTTTAAAAATTATTAAAACACTAATAGAAAATAGGAAATAAACAAGGGATGTGTTTGTCAGAAACATAATGCCCCCAATGGCACTTTTTTTTTACCTTTGACCTTGAAGGATGACCTTGACCTTTCACCACTCAAAATGTGCACCTCCATGAAATACACATGTATGCCAAATATCAAGTTGCTATCTTTTCATATTGCAAAAGTTATTACCAAGGTTAACATTTTGTGACAGACACACAGAATGACAGACAGACAGGCCAAAAACAATATACCCCCTCTTCTTCGAAGAAGGAGGCATAAAAATGACACAATACATGCAACAAATCACGAGTCAAAACTGTCTGCATGATATATCAAGTGATCACTAGACACTCAACAATTGTAAAGATATTCCTGTCCAAGGAACAAGTACACAGTAACAATCAGAAAAACAATTGTTAGTATGTACTTGCTGCGTAATACAATAAAACAATGTAAATAGTGTATACACTCAGACTCATATGACGTTACCATTAAACCGGATATAAACTAGGAAATAACAATCTTCAAAAGGTGACATAGTTCATCTTCATATAGATCAGTTGCTCAAATGAATCTCTATTTGGTGAGATTTTTGTTCCAAAAGTGCTGGCTAAAATACACTATAATTGTCATTGTTTAGCTTTTCAAGGTCATTGTCATAGTACTTTTTCCACTATCGAACAAATTTATTAAAACCTTGATCATAAAAAACATGTATGCACACTTTGAACATAGGCTACACAGTCATATTGCACATACAATGTGGAATTGCAATATCATCATATACACGAAATACAAAGTTCTCTTAAAAGGTCTGATATAGCAAATATGTTTGTCCCTCATTTATTCATGAGATCATGATCTGTTTAATTATAAAACAACAGGTGTGTTAACATGTTTGAAAGACTTGTACTCATTTTAAAAACTATCAAACTAAACATTATTAAAGAACAAGGGATTTGTTTGTCAGAAACGCAATGCCACCTTTTGAGCGCTTTTGACCCATATATTTGACCTTTGACCTTGAAGGATGACCTTGAAGTTTCACCACTGAAAATGTGCAGCCCCATGAGATACACATGCATGCCATACATTGTATATCAAGTTGCTATCTTCAATATTGCAAAAGTTATGACTAAGGTCAAAGTTTTAAGACAGACAGAGTCACAGACAGAATGAAAGACAGGCCCAAAACAATATACCCCCTCTTCTTCAAAGAAGGGGGCATAAAAAGAACAAAGGACGGGAAAAAAGATATTTAACAGACAATTGGTGATTTTCACAAGAGAGAGAGACACACACATTATTTTGAAATATTTCAGATTTTTCTTTAATTAAGTGATGATTAAATTTTCATTTTCACTATCATTGCACTGTTTGCCTCAACAGCTCTACAATCAAGATGCTGTGTTCGATTAATATCAATGCCTCCGAGTGGAAACCTTGTCAATATAGATTATTTGGCCCATTTGAATCAGTGTAAGTAAAACATAAGGTCAATGTCAAGCTCAAAATGAGGTCAATTGATGTGAATGTTCTTAGAGTTGATCATATTAACCCATTTATGCCTAGCGTCTAGAAAAAAGGCCTTGGCAAACAGCAAAGACTCAGATGAGACGCCGCATGATGTGGCGTCTCATCAGGGTCTGCGCTGTTTGCTTCAAGGAATTTCTTTAAGAAATATTCTAAATATAGAAATAAATATACTAGACATTCCTAATTTGGGAAATAGATATCTAATTTAGAAGGATGGGAGAGTCCACTAGGCATAAATGGGTTAAAGCTTTTTAGCTAGTAGTTGTGATGTTTAGCGAATGGTCAGTTTGGGTCAACCAAGAAGTCCACAAAAGGTCAATGTTATGGCAAACATGAGGTCACTGATGTGAATGTGTTGATCAATCAGAGATAACATCCATGTCATAATCAAAGCTTCGTAGCAACCAGTATTGTTGTTAGACAAAACACGTCATTTTGGGTTTACCAAGAATTAGGACCTTCTGAATTACTCCAAAGGTATGTCAATGTCACGTTAAAAATAAGGTCAGTTGATTTGAGTGTGTTGATAGCGTTTGAATACAACATCCATGCAAGTATTAAAATCCTTGTAGGAAGCAGTTTTGTTGTTAGACAAAAAGTCCAAAAGTAGGTCAATGTCAAGGTAAGAATGAGGCAATTGTGATGTGGGTGAGTTGATAGCTTTCAAAGAAAACATGCATGCAAGCATCAAAGCTTTGTAAGAAGCAATATCGATGCTATATAAACTTGCCATTTGGGGTTTATGGATAACGGACAAGCCCATCCCTATTTGCCTTCCACATCAGTAGATGCTGGGGGCATAATAATGCATACAAAATTGACACCTTCTTTCTTATTTCCATATTTTAAAGTCTCAAACACAAATGAAAATTGTATATTATGTTCAGTGACATGTCTGTTTTAAAACCAACAAAGTAAAGTACCACACAGGGCTGGTAAATATTATGTACTTGTATTTAATACAAAGGCACAAAGCAGGGAAATATAATCCAGTATCACACGAAACTGTAAGTTTCCCAATGATTAATGCAGTTCATTTACATCCACAAACATATGTAGACTGGAAAATAATATTGCCACAACAATTAACAATGAAAATACACAATCTTCACAACAAAAGCTAATGAATGTTAATCACTTGTTCAACAATATTGCCATTAGATTTGCCAGTGATAAAAGGTATACGATTATGCTAAATGCAAAGCAAATAAAAGATGCCATGAACACAGATGGAATGGATTTTAAAAAGTAAGCAAAATGCACATACATGAATGTTCAAAAAATCAAAATAAAGCAGTTTAAAAATGTAAAACATGGTATACAAATTAATTTCATAACTATTTTAAACTGATTTTTAATTGGATTTAAAATACATAAACATACATGTAGTTAAATATTATAGCTGGCCATAAACATGCTTTTTATATGTAGGCCTTTACATTAATGATGATCTGTACTACTAGGTCGGAATATTTTTTTTACCAACAAATGTTATCCTCATGAAAGATTCAAATAACATGCGCCAGGACCAGAATTGCGATAATGAGTAAGAAGCCCAGAGTGAGGCTGAGGTAGCTGAGAATCACTGACTTCTTGCTATCTCTCTGGGCGAGCCCATACAAGCCCTTGCTGTGGTGAGCCTTAGCATTTCTGGCCAACCTAACTGCAAACACGCCCACAAACACGAACAAAACAGCACCAACCACGGCTAATATTAATACATGACTAAATTTCCTGTACGGCTTGGGGACCAGATCAGAACTCGGTACTCGCAGCTTGAATGTCTGATCGTTATCCGTGGTTTCTCTGTACGGATTCTCATAGTTATCGTTCACCAGACTGGTGTCAGCACGGTACGGCGACATCAAATCGGAGCTCTGACCATCGTCCGTGTGGCGTATCAGGGATCGGCCGGTTAGATTGTGGTCGTGGGAAGCGTTCTGTGTAACCGTGGCATTCTGTGGCTCTGATTCATCTATGGCTTCTGACTGTTGCAATGGCTGCTTTTCGTGAGCCAGCTCAGGGTCTTTAGCTGACATGGCTTGTTTGGCTTTATATCTCACTGAAATACATGTAAGTGAATAAACTGCATGTTTACTTTAACAAGGGCTGTTTGTAAAACATGCATGCCCCCTATATGGGCTATAAGTTGCAGTAGAAGCCATTGTGTGAATACGTTTTTTGTCACTGTGAACAACGGTGGTGGTAGTGGTGGTGGTGTTGGTGGTGGTAATGGTGGTGGTAATGGTGGTGGTGGTGGTGGTGGGTGGTGGTGGTGGTGCAAGTTGTAGTAGCAGCCATTGTGTTAATACGTTTTTTGTCACTGTGAACAACGGTGGTGGTGGTGGTGGTGGTGGTGGAGGTGGTGGTGGTGGTGGTGACCTTTGACCTAGTGACCTGAAAATCAATAGGGGTCATCTGCAGGTAATGACCAATGTCCCTATGAAGTTTCATGATCCCAGGCGTAAGCGTTCTTGAGTAATCATCCGGAAACCATTTTCCTACTTCCAGTCACTGTGACCTT
>VMBQ01003065.1:103010-122336 GCA_007657795.1 Dreissena rostriformis
ATATATATTTATCCCACTTTTACAGCGATTTCGGTTGATTATAGCCCCGTTGATTAAATTTCTGCTATAATACACGGCACGAAATGACGTCATATTTTCGACAAAATGACGTCATAAATCAAGCGAAAATAACAAGTTAAACTTATTTTGTTTAAATAAAAAGGTTTACTGAATGAAAGTGGGATAAATAGAATAATAGGTAAGTGTTGATTATGATCAGGTTTATCATGCTCGGCACGAAAACGAAAAAGCACTCGCCAAGGCTCGTGCTTTTTGTTTTCTAAGCCTCGCATGATAAACCTGATCTATAATCAACACTAACCTATTATTCTCTATATTATCAGGAAAAGCACCTGAAGCTGATTTTTGTTTTCGAGCCTGATACAGAATGTTTAAATAAAACGGTAAGTTTAATTATTTATAATCCAGAATTGATCCGAAATATGTGAAAATCCGAATTAGCAACAAATGCACGTAAATATTAAAAGTTTTCTCTGATTGACGTCAAGTTATTCAGTCATTTGGAACGTATTATAAATACTTATATTTATCTTATGAAATAATTTGAAGACAATTCATACCTGCTTATGTCGGGTTATTTTGAAATATCTAAATTTGTTGTCGACAATTTTTTTTTATTGAAAGATTAAGATAACATTGAGATGTAACAATTGCAAGCGGTTACACATTACTATAGAAAGGAGGATACAACTATGCAGGAAAAGTTGTTACTCTGATAGGGGTTCCTGTACTGTTGGTGATTTCAATGCAAAAACTGGTAAACGACCAGATTTTATTGAAAATGAAATAGACATTACGTTATTGAATATAATTTTGACGATAAACTAGGCAAGTTCCTTGGAATGATGAACTTGTCTGACTTGGAATATCAAAGAGAGTATTTATTTTTAAATAATTGCAATGTTGATAATTTTGGTTATACGTTATTACATCGATATGAGTTTACAGTAGAATTAAGTAAATGGAAGATGTTGCGCTGATGTTTTTTTGGATACATTTCACTTAACCATTGTTCATCCCGACGTGGAAAAAGTATTGCATATTTTCAACGAGTTTATTTTCTGATGATTGTGATTATTTTCCTGTATCCTTTGTTCGTCTACAAAATGTTGGTGCATTTCATTGATACTACGTTTGATGAACGTATTGGGTGCGTTAATTGAAGTACTTATCTTGTGTCGAAATGTTTCTGTCAAAACCATGTTTTCTGAGGATGCCTGCATTTGATATCTGACAAAATTTCTTCAAGCCAATACAATTTCCGCTCCTGTTGCATGTTGTAACCAAAACGCATTGTCAGTACCAAAACAATATTATTTATCTAGAGAATTAAACAAGAACATATAACAAAGTCAACATACTCTTCACATTATCATGAATAAAAGCATTTAAACTCTTAAACAACTATAACAGAATGTGATTTGTCTTCTTAACTTTATTTAATTTTTTGCTCAATATTGAGAACAAAAACAAATTATATTTTGTGTTTTTATATTTCGTGTTATTACAGAAAATTGAAAGATACTACTTCTTAATGCCAAGAACAATTTATAATGACAAGTTAATGCAGTAATCCAAATATGTGTAAGACCATAGCCGTTACCGAATTGAGACTGAATCAGGGCGAAAGAGTGGCGGAATCAACACGTAATACTAGAAGCGGAATCAATTTTACACCGGGAAACTAGTTTTCCTTTAATATTCAAGTCGCAAATTTATAGAGTGTTCTGGGGGATCAAACAGATCCGTATTTTTTATGAAAAATGTTTTTCATTTTTATAGAAAGCATTTACACTTTACACAATGTTCAGTCTTAAAGGATACTGAAGGATTACGATTCATAACACACGTAAGATTTTTATTTTTAATTCGCCTTTAATTCTCTTTTATTTTTGGCAAATTTGACTAGTTTTTAAATTATTCTTTCATTTTCACAACAATAATGAATAAGCTTTTAAAAATAACAATTTTTTTTTAAATGTGTTTAAATGCGATGTGAAAATCCACAATGTGTGTGTTTTCAATGAGTTTCTAAGCATCGTATAGTGAGTTGGTCTCATACAGTAGGCAAATGCGTAACTCTCATAACAACATGACATGATTGTTTGCACATTACTGGTCCACGTTTTATTTCAATATGATGATCGATCCTTACATTCGGATAGACAAGACTATGATTGATTACATTTAAGTTTCCAAAAACGTTGACCCACCACTTAAAGTATTCACAAGGAACACGATTTATTTTCGAGCAAATCAATGTGGCAAATCCATAAGTTAAATTAACATGGAAAATGTATTATTAATTAAATTACTTTCTCTTCTTTCTATGCACCTTTGAATGTAACTTAATATTTTTTGGTATTTAAACGAACAATAACACATGAATGAAGATACTCAGTTTCGTATCCAGTAGGGATAAAAGTAAGTTGACACAGAACAAGTTTCACTCTTTTCTGATATATATATCGCATGAATAAGCTTTTTCAAAGTTTGTTTTTACAAATTGACTACATTTTCTGTATGTTTCTCAACAAAACAAGTGTATATAGAATATATAATGAATGAAGATAACACGGAATTCAACACGCGTTATTTCAATACGAGAAGGGAGCGAACTGGGTCGTTTCTGTGTATATAACCATGCAATCAGTTGTCTCCAGCAATTCATATTGATATCTAATTGTGTGGTATCGGTTGCATTTCGTGTCTATCGTGGAACGCCGTTCAATTTTGCATGACCTCGTGCATTATGTATGTGTAACATATTCATATTATTTCTGCTAATTCTGGATCTACGGCATTAATCAACATGCTTCCGTGCAGAAGTACCCGTTTATTTCTCACAAGTTCAATGTATAAATGCAGCTGCTGCCTCTGCTCCTCCAATAGTCCAACAACACTGGATAATTTCGTACATGCTGTTTGTTTCCATCATTAATTTCTAAACTACCATTCCATGATTTCTAAAATAAATGACAATACATAACATGCTTTCTGTAGCCATTATTATCTGTACATGTTTTTGCCGCAATTAAGCCTGATGCGAGGTACTGCGAACACGCAGAGACATATTTCGATCAGCCGAAAAACTATATCAGACGTGCCAAATCAAACGCAACAATTTAATTTTATGTGTTGCAAGGTGGATCACAACTGATCGCCTGAACACCATGTGTAGACGTTTTCATTATGTAAAGCATATCAATGTCATATCCAGTGTCGTATTGTTTTTGTGACAAAAAATGCCAATAATATTATGTTACATTTGTAATTCAAGTATCAAACCTAAAATACACTTGACCTACCTTAAATAGAGAAAATACTTTGCATAGTTTCGTTTCCTTATTATCCACATTATTTGTATTTACAGAAAGCTTCTGGTAATACTAACTATACGCGAAACATCGCAAGTGTGATTTACATAGAGAGACAACACTGCTGCCAAACACTTGTGTTTGTTTTAAAAGTACTGGATTCGGAGCACACTTTAAATTACGCGTTCTATGAACGGAAAAACGATCAAATCAGACACTCACGCACATAACATTTTCGAGACCCTCATGGGAGGAGAGACATTCAAAACTTCAAGAATAAGATATGTTTCTGCAATTATTGTGTACTCATGGGTGATCATTTCAACACAAATGTCTTTGAATTTTACGCTGGAGAACACCAACGTATCTCGCCTTATCCGACACGCAATTGTTTGTGTCATTTTACAATTGCTATTTCCTTCATACCCAAAAGATGCTTAGACTTGTATCGGAGGAAGGATTTAAGTATTGATCAATAAAACATATTTGCCGTAAAATTCGATCAATGATTGTGCCATATGTTTGAAGCAATATAACCATATACAATTGCATAACAAAACATAGTTTATGTCATGTACCCCCTCAGATTATTTCGTAATTCGCTAAAGAATCTGTTCAATATTTAATGCACCTAAAATTGAATTTGTTTCTCATCATACTAGATATGCTTGTTTTATTCATAAACTCCATTACCAAGATTAATTGTTAGAAGACGATATTTGTTTTTCAACAGGAATGCGACGCGACTTAAGGACAACACTGCGAAATATCATTTGCCATTTAACTTCTATCTCAGAGCCGCATATGGAACAGTACACAAAGGTCTGTGAAACAATCTAGTCACCACTAAAGTTAATGTGTACATTCTGAATATTCGATTGGAAGTGCAAATAATCTGATGAAGATGATGAACAACTCAAATCGACCCTCATGGGAGTAGAGACATTCAAAACTTTAAGAAAAATATATTTCTGCTATTATTGTGTACTCATGGGTGATCATTTCAACAATAATTTCTTTGAATTGCACGCTTGAGAACAATAATGTATCTCGCCTTATTCGACAAACAAGTGCTTGGGTCATTCTACCATTATTGCTATGTTCTTTATCACCAAAATACGCTTAGAAGTTTACGGGAGGAAGGATTTAAGTTTTGACCAATAAAACATTTTTGCCGTCAAATGCACTCTTTGATTGTGTCATTTGTTTGAAGCCAACTTACCATATACAATTGCATGAAAAACATAGTTTATGCCATTTACATCAGATTATTTCGTAATTCGTTAAAGAATCTGTTTAATATTTAATGGACTTTACATTTAATTTCTATCTCATCATACTAGATGTGCTTGTTTTATTCATCAACTCCATTACGAAGATTGATTGTTAGTAGACGACATTTAAATGCGATGTGACTAAAGGACAACACTGCCAAATATCATTTGTTATTCAACACTCAATCGCTATCCCATAGCCGCAAATTGAACAGTTTACAAAGGCAAGACTGTAAAACAATCTAGTCACCATATATATTAATGTGTCTATTCTGAATATTTGATTAAAAGTGCAAATAATCTGAGGAAAGTATGAACAACTCATATCGACCATCAATTGTATCCAGCGTTAACATGGTTTTGTTTCGTTTAGTTACAATACACACATAGACAGCTCTCATTTTATTGGATAGCTTTGTAAATATTGTTTAAATAATAAAAACATCATCTATCTTAGAGACTGATCAATCGATTATATCGGTGGAGAAGAATGCCAACACTTTTATTGTAAATTAACCGGCATTATAACCTAATATGCATTTGGGTCACTTATATTTAAGTGATAATACGAATAGTACAAAACATATTTACCTTCTCTCTCTCTCTCTCTCTCTCTCTCTCTGATAATACATGATTGGCGAATGTTAAACAACAATATGGCAAAAAGAACCATTTCTGAGAGGACTTAAGACAAAACAAATGTAAAACACGATATATTATGTACGGTTTCAATGACACGAAATTATATACTATAAGATGCAAATCAGCATAGCGCCACTTATTGATAAACCAGTGGTTATGATATTCTACCAAGCTCAATAAATCATATACCTACCAATCACATAGCTAATTATGACAAATACATGGCAAATACAGTAGTGGAAATTCGAAATTGAAGATTCATATACCATTCGTGGTTTAGCTTAACTCACAACTACCCACTTTATTTTGTTGGAGATTGAACATACACTGCAATACTAGTAATGGTTCAGCTAATAGAACAACAATGGAATGTTTTACTACCATATGACCTTGATGAATTTATCGGCGAAACATGACCATTTAAGTATGTTTGCTGTTTGTTGTTAGCTCATTTTTAAATGCCAAAACATTACTTTTTATTCACGGTCGCAAACCATAAGTTGTCTTCCTCAATTTCAATTGAATATCCAATACTGCAGGAAATTAAATGAGTTGTTGAGGTATCTGCACGATGTATTGTTTTCTTACATAGTTGATGTATATCAGAAACGAGTAGTTTCTCAAACAGAAGATATCATTGTGATTTAATGTCTCCCGTTCACAAGTGACGCATGTGTCTTTGCAAATTAGAACGTCGATAACACAGTTTACCTTTCACCCATGTGTGTTATGAGTTCAAATAAAATGTTAAAATTGTGGCTTTGTTACGGTCTAACCATGTAGCTAAAATGAAACAGTTATGTTTGTATTCCTTATTCAAATATTCTTAATGTTATTTTTGTACAGCAAGTATAAAACCTAAGAAATACATTTTACTTGACTATATCATAGAAAATACAAGGCATAATTTCTTTTCCTTATTATCAACATTTTTTTTTATTTACAGAAAGCTACCTGTAATTATAAATGTAAGTGAAACATCGCAAGCATGTTCTACATAGCGAGACGGATGCAAACACTTGTATGTTTTACGACTACTGATTTTGGAGCAAACTTTAAATTTCGCGTTCGATAAAAGGAGAAAGGCACAAATCTGACACTCGCAAATCTAACATATTCGAGACCCTCTTGGAAGTGGAGACATTCAAACCTTCAAGAATAAGATAAATTTCTGCAATTATTGTTTACTCTTGGCTGATCATTTCTTAAACAATTCCTTTGGATAGCACACTGAGGAACACCAGTATATCTCGCCTTAAGCGACACGCAATTGTTTGTGTAATTTTACAAATGCTGTGTTCTTCTTCACCAAAAGATAGTAAGAATTGTATTGGAGGAAGGATTCAAGTATAGATCGTTGAAATATATTTGACGTAAAATTTACTCTATGATTTTGTCATTTGTTTGAAGCAAACTAATCGTATTAAATTGCATGACAAAACATAGTTTGTCTTTTATCCTTCAGATTACTTCGTAATTTGCTAAAGAATCTGTTCAATAATTTATTAACTTTAAATTCAATTTCTTTCTCATCATAATAGATGTGCTTGTTTTATTCATCAAATCCATTACGAAGATTGATTATTAGTAGACGCTATTTTGTTTTCAACAGCGACCAATGGACATAACTGCCATATATCAATTGACATTCAATCGCAATCGCAATCTCAATGCCGCAAATTGAACAGTACACAAAGGAATGCCTGTGGAACAATCTAGTCAACATGAATACTAATGTGTCCCTGAATGTTCTGAATACTCGATTACAAGTACAGGTAATCTGATGAAGGTATGAACAACTCATATCGACATTTAATTCCATCACAAAGTTAATTGTTTTGTAGTGAGTACTTGAAATACCAACACAGACGTGGTCGATTGTATTCGATAACTTAGTAAATGTTGTTTGAAGAATAAAAATCTAATCTAGCTTAGAAACTGACCAATCGATTCTATCGGTGGAGAAGGATGCCAGCAATTTTATTGTAAATTGCCCGGCCTTATATCCTTATACACATATGGGTCACTTACATTCAGTACGAAACATACAGAAAACATATCTGTACTCTCTTATATTAAATGAATGGCGAATGTAAAAGAACAAAATGACATAAAAAAAAATACAATTCAACTCATCCGGATGATTAAAGACAATACACATGTACAAAAAGATCTCATGAACGGTTTCAATGACATGTAATTATATACTTTATGATACAAATAAGCATTGCACCACTCATTTATAAACGGGTATTCATAAACCACTGATTATGAAGTTATACCAAGCTAAATTAATTCTATACCTACCAATCACATAGTAATTTATAAAAAAATGCATGGCAAATACAGTAATGGAAATTCGAAATTGAAGATGCACATACCATTCGTCGTTTAGCTTAACTCATTACGCACCTTATTGTGTTGGATAAGGAACATGTATACATTGGAATACTAGTAATGATTGAGCTTAACAAAACAACACTTGCATGTATGTCTACCTAATGACCTTGATCAATTAATCGCAGAAACATTGCCACTAAAATAATTATGTTGCAATCTGGCTTTAACTTCCTTAAACGGCCAAAAAACATGACTATTTATTCACGTTCGCCATATTTAAGTTATCTTCCTCAATTTCAATGGAATACCCATTACTGCAGGACATCACAGGATTGGTTGATGTATCTTCACGATGTATTTATTTCAAACGATGCTGAAGTGTATCAGAAACTAGTATGTTCTCAAACAGAAGTTATCATTCTAATCTAATGTCTACCGTTCCCCTGTGACTCATGTGTCTCACCGAATGAGATCGTCCATAATACACTAAACCTTTCATCCATGTGTGTTATGGGTTCAAAATACAATTTTGAAATTGTGGATGTGTTACAATCTTACCATTTAGCTAAACATGAAACAATCATGTATTGTTTTTGTGTCTTGTGTAAGTCAATATCGTAATAACCACCTCGTTTATTTTATAGGCGTTCTAGGCGTTATTTCATGAAAAGCGTTTTTGCATAGACCACCATACCCCTGGGTATATTAACATTTCCAGAAAAGGTATTGGGGTCATTTTAATTTAGAATCATTGTATACGACGGCACACATTCCATCGTATTTACATGGATTTAATAACCGAGTAGCAACACATATTGAATCAAGTACACACACGCGGTAACAAGATTCCAAAAGTTCGCTTAAGTAAATACCGATGTTTTAACATTGTTGAATATTTTATTTAAACACACACACACACACACACACACACACACACACACACACATACCGGTTTATATCACATAGAGAGGTCCTTTGTTCCGTACTAACACACCGAGGTCTACCCCTATTTGATGAAATATTTGAATGATAAATATAGACAGGCAACAGTTTTGGTAACTAAAACCCATGCATCAATTGTATTTTTCAATATTTTGCATTTTAAGATATGCGTATTCTACAAACATTGTGAGGTGCATACCTCGGGATGTCCCACACAGAGAACACATGTATCAGATTATCATTTAGAGGTACCATCAAACATATTGTTTTTATGACGTATTCTTCACCACACAGAGGTCTACCTTAACATATAAATCAAATTAGGCCTAAATTAAATAAAATGTTTAACGTATCGCAACACCGACTTTTGGAGGTGGGTCGGTCGGTCCAATTATTTTTGTTATNTTTTACAATATATGCACAAAATACAATAATTTATATCACAGTTTTTTAACACATATGTGATTATTTAATGTGATCCACAAATGGATAAAAGCCTCTTATATATATATGATAAAAAACTTTAATATTCTTAGTAGAAAAATAACAGTTAGTAACTCTTGTAATCAAAAATATTATTTGTATAAGTCCATATTAATTAAAAATTCTTGCAAATTTTTTTTTAGGTTTTTTGTTAATTCACGTGTTTAAATCATTAGTGATGTTACTTTGATAACATGGGAGGAAAAGATGAAGTCGAATTTAACTTCAGTTTATACATGTACTACGCTTACAATTGTTCAATGTGTTGCTAGCAAAATCGTTTTCAAGACTGAAGGATATAACAGGTTTACAAGCACTACATGCATCTGAAATTTAGCCAAACAATTATCAAAACACATATTTTTGAATAGTATACGAGTTGTGCCACAACAAAACCTGTATTAGTGATATCGGTGGCGAGGTTAGGAAATTCCAACTTGTGAATGGTTAACAAAACTATTGTTATCAACCATTAAATTTGGCAATAAATATACAATAATAAAAAATATTACTCAATCATACTTATGACTTTAAGACGGGTGTTTTGTGAAACAATTTAATGCAAAAGAAATGTGTTACAGACACTGATGCCCCCACAACACATGTTTGGACAAATCTTAATATTCTATAGTAGACAAAAAAGGGCCATAATTCAGCCAAAACTGGTCACAGTCAAAATTCCTTTCTTGACAGTCATATGTGTCATGTTCTGAGAAAACTGGGCATAATGCATGTGCGTAAAGTGTCGTCCCAGGTTAACCTGTGCAGTCCGCACAGGCTAATCCGGAACAACGCTTTCCGCCGAAACTGAATTTTCACTAAGAAGAGACATCATTTAAACAAAAAATTCCATTAAAGCGGAAATTGTCATCCCTGATTAGCCTGTGCGGACTGCACAGGCTTATCTGGGATGACACTTTACAAACATGCATTATGCCCAGTTTTCTCACAACACGACTCATATAAACATTGAGGTCATTGAACTGTAAAAGCTTGAGCGAATTCACCCAGTCATTAAAGGGGAGTTATACAAAAAATTAGGGGTAGGGGTATATTATATAGTAAAAAAACCGACGAAAGGCCATAATTCTTCCAAAACTCATTGACGCCAAAATTCCTTTCTTTCAGATAATCATTAAGGTCATTCAACTGTGAGAGTTTGAGTAAGTTTCAACCAATAGTTGAACAGGAGTTGAAAACAAATTTTCCGTTAAACCACACCCTGCCAATATTACTTTCTCTACAATCATCTACACATTGAGGTCATTCTATTCTGCAAATTTAAGTGAGATCCACCTAGTTGTTAAATAGAAGTTAAAAACACAAGCTTTGGTATGAACGTCAGATCATAACATTGTCCTGGAGCCTACACAATACTGTAATCAAGTGTTCTTGGTAAACATAAACAAATACAAATAAAAGACAGCTAGGATGCAGAGTTAAGATTGTACAGGATTGATTTCAGATTCAGTGCTAAGAAAGCCTGGTCGTTTGAACATGTTCTCAGCAGTTCTTGGATGATGCCTGTGATGGTGTATACCTCAAAAAAACGCTTGTTCGCCCTGAAAACATACAAGAAACATTGTACAGTCCGCATCTTAAAGGTCTTACAATAACATTAAATTATATATGATATACATGTATTCAATTTTATATTCTGTGTAGGAATAACAAATACCGCAACAACAGTTAAACAGAAGGACAGTCCATGGTAGTAAAATGAACTCCATTTATACCGAACAACAACTGGGCTGGACTAAATTTTCAGAAGGTTTTGGTTTACTGAGGGTTTGAGGGAAATATCAGGTACAAAATATTCTGACATGGTGTATTATAATAGTTCTAAAATAACAAGTAAGATTTTACATGTTATATAAATGTATCAAAGTTAAGTTGAAGTTTAAATTAGCATAAATAAGTGAAGATACTACTATGAAAACACTGCAGAATAATAAGTCTATAAAGTAATTCAGTTTGTACAAAACATTCTCAAACCTTTTTTTTTCAAGCTCACTGGTCCTATTCTAATGTGTTTTGAATCATTTAAAACTTAACATTTGACCAACATCAAAGTGATATTAAATTAACGTTTTTATTTCATGTAATCATGTTATCTTTCAATTTTTTATTTTTTTTTTAACAAATTTTTTTACTGGAAATTGATAGATTTATTAATTCAAAGCTGTAATTGTTGGTATAATCTATAATAGATAGTCTCATTACCGCGGTGTTTGTGTTAACACTTATTTAATTTAATATTGACCATAAATAGCTATCTTGAGTCGTAAATAGTGTAAGAATGCATACCCAATTTTCAAATTAAGTGTACACAAGACCTTGAGCGAGACTATGTCATAACCCTGAAGAGAGCAATAATTGCTTATTACATCTGGCCACATGGTTTGGCTTATAGATGTACATTTGTTATTCTGAACAAAGCACAGTACTGCTTCTGCTGTTCGGTATTCTAAATACAGAGAGCCGGCTTCAGTGAGACTTTTCGTACATAACATATTGGGAAAATAATCGGGACAGGAGCATGTGTTCTGTTTCTAAAAGACTTCCGATGTATAGAGTCTGGTTACGGGGGAATGCATTGTATTCTCCTGAAATTTGTTTAGTATTATAATTTCAGAATTGTTTTTCCTTCTTGTTTTTCAAATAATCAGTGAATATCTGCAATTAAACTAATACTTACTAAAAAATATATATAATTTTTTTTACCACATTTCAAACAAGCAAATTTGTTGAATTGATATCACCGTCAATTTTAAAATATTGTGACCGACAGACAGAATGACAGACGGACACCGCCAATTCTATATTCCTCTGCCTTTTGTGGGGATAAAAAATTATAAACTTACACATGAGAAATGTGAAAACTAATTTTAAAACAGTATTTTGAGGTTTAAATGCATAAAAAAGGTTCTTACAGCTCCAACATTCATAATTTATTCTACCACAGTCGCACACCAATAACCAACGCATGCACATTAGAATGAGAACGGAGCTTACGTGGGTTATTACCCCAATATACCAACGGTTGATAAGTATGACTTAAAAAAAAATCGTACCCAACATTTTTCGTACCCATTTTTTTTTCGTACCCAAATTTTTTTTCGTACACAATTTTTTTTATCGAACCCCAAAAAATGTTCGTAACCCCAATTTTGTTTAGTACAATTTTTTTTTCGTACCCAATTTTTTTTGGCATTATTTTTTCGTTCCCAAAATTTTCGTACCTAATTTTTTTTTCGTACCCGAAATTTTCGTACCCAAAGTTTTTTCGTACCCAAATTTTCGTACCCACATTTTTTTTGTGGCTAAGAAAATTTTGGATTCGAATAAAAAATTGGGTACGAAAATAATTTGAGTACGAAAAAAAAATTGGGTACGAAAATTTTGGAGACGAAAATTGTGGGTACGAAAAAATATGCAAAAAAAATTTGGATACGAAAAAAAAATTGACACGAAAAAAAATGTGGGTACGAAAAAAAAATTGGGTACGAAAAAAAAATGGCTACGAACAATTTTGGGTACGATTTTTTTTTGTTATGAAAAATGGGGTACCTATAAGAATACTGGGGTACCCAAAAGTATCATTTGAAAATCAGTGTACGGTGAAGTATACTTCAAAGTACCCGGGGTACGGGGAAGTAGTACCCGTGGGGGACTCAACCCATTCAGCATTATTCATAAAATCGTGTTAGAATCGAAATAATCGACGGGTAACTGTTGGTTGTTGCGGTAATAACCAACGGTATGTCGTTCCGATGCTTGTTATCAAACCACTCGGGCTACGCCCTCGTGATTTAATTCCTACGCATCGGAACTCCATACAGTTGGTTATTACCGCAATAACCAACGGTTACCCGTCGATTATTTCTTAAATATCCAATAAGGCAATAAAACAACAAACAGCACAATAGGTTGCTAGGCTACACTATCTGTTGCTACGCTACCTGCTCTTGGACAGCTTCTGCAGCACTATGCTCAGTCTCTCCAGCAGCTTGGAGTCCTGTCTGGGGGCACGCAGCACCATGGCAACAGTACGGAACCACGTCTCGTTGCTACAACTCTCCAGGAATGGAGGGAGGAATGGAGAGTCCGTCGACATCTGCAGAAATATGTCCATTGCCGGGCTCATGAAAGGCTGGAAAAATATAAAGGGTATCTTATTTTGTTGATTTTGGTATAATATGGCCTGAGAAGTTTTATTTATTTCATTTAAAACAAGAGTGGGTCCATAAGGCACAGACGCCCCCATATTCCACTTTTGTCTCAAAACTCTGCTTATGTCATAAAGAAGCTNAATTTTAGATTTATTGGTTTTCCAAAAATACAACCGGGTTAAGGAATATAGATAAAGTATATCACTGTTTATGAGATAAAAAAGAAGGGACGTAAATTGCGTGTGGACTTCAATCACTTGATAAGCCAGAAAAACGTCAAGAAATGTAAGTAAAGTAGGAAATAATTTTTCTTAAAAAGGAATGCTACGGCTGTATAATTTAAGGTAAAATCATGACAACATGATCGATTAACGATGTGTGGATTTTTATAGCAATCCTACTTTCGATTTAAGGTATCGTTGTTCAATACAAATCAGTATGAGCGAAACAAATGCTACATTGAAGGGAAAACGTTAAAGGATGCAATATTAACCACAGCATATTTCATAAATAATGAACATAGTTTTCCATGAACCAAAACCTATTAAAAGGGGATGATAAAATGATATAAAATTGGTGTGTTTCAGTTAAAGCTCTGTAAGTCTTCAAATCCGTAAATATAGATTATCCATTATGACCGTTGATACAATAAGGATGTATTCTTGTTATTTGTTATGTTGCCTTTGTATTGTGCAATGGGTGTTAATACTACATTCTTTTTGTTAAAATGTATAGATTGCAGTTGCAGCGATCAGTTATGTGATAATCTGCGATGAGCCTACTTACAAAGGTGAAAACATAGTTTGAAAAATCGTATTTATGGTCCAGGTTATGACCGTGTGTATTCATTGAACAGCATTGATGCTTTATATACATTTACACCTAACATCAAAACACAAATAATGTCAGCGGTTAATTCTACAAGCACCCGATTAGTTGTGGCAGCCATTGATTTTGGCACCACATTTTCTGGGTATGCATATGCAATGAGGCACGATTTCCTGAACAAACCACCGAAAATTACGACACCCAACTGGATCGGTGGTGGGAATATAATTTCGTCCAAAAACCCGACGGTGTTGCTCTTAGATTCCAAACAGAAGTTTGTTGCGTTCGGATTTGAAGCAGAAGACAAATATGCAGAGCTGGCAGCCGATGGTGAACATAAAGATTACTACTTCTTTAGGCGCTTCAAAATGAGTCTGTACAATGCTACAGTAAGTTTAGTCAATTAATTACGCTACTCTTCTTTGTTTTGTGTTGGTCTCTTGCAATCAATACACGAGCAAATACGTGTGTTACGAATCTGGTATAAATTGACTGGATTATGCAACCATGTGCTATTATTTCACCAGAGATATTAACTAAGTACCGCTCAATTAACTCCTTAATTTGTAAGAACCTACTGGTTCTTCTTGCATACCTTGGTGTGTTCTTCCCATATAGCTGGATGATGTATTATTGAACTTGTGTTGTCATGTTTTAATATACTATATTTAATGAAAGCTCAAACATAAATTAAACAATTTAAAATATTGCGTGTGTCTCCATCGACAGAATTTGAAGAGAGACACTTTGATCAAAGACGAGAGTGGCAAACAGATGAACGCTATCAACGTGTTTAGCCTCTGTATCAGATTTCTGAAGGAACACCTAATGAGGAATCTTCGTACAAAGTATGATTATATGATTTGCATAACTCTAAATCAATTTGAGCCAGCATTCACATGTAGTTTCGGAATTGATGTTACTTATAAACTTAACAAGGACTCAGTTTCGTGTCCAGTAGGGATTTAAGTTTTCAAAGTTTGTTTTTACAAATTGACTGCATTTTCTTAATGTAACTACGTATATAATGTATGTAACATAACATGAATTATTAATGACTGTGATGCATGTATTTACGGTTGTATTTATGTTTATTCACGCGCTTATTCGATCATCGTTTTTCAGTTTGTTTTAACGTTTTATCAAGTTATTCAACAAACTGTTTACCAATTAAATAGCTTCAAATAATTAACCTTAACTTGATAAAACGTTTAAACAAACTAAAAAACAATGATCGAATAAGCGCGTGATGCAAGTATTTACGATAAAGTTGCCATTGGGTAAAATATTTTCTGACAGAAGAGATTATTTATATCATCCTTCATCGTTTCCTTTTAATAAGGCATTATAAAGCACTATAAATTGTATATTTGTAATACATCTGATGCAGGAGAGTCGTGTCACGCATTTGAATTTTCAGAGTTAGTGAAATACAAGACAGCGACGTTGCCTGGGTGTTGACAGTACCGGCAATATGGAACGACAGTTCGAAGCAGTTCATGAGAGAGGCAGCCCTGAAGGTAAGATATGTTGATAGTCTGTTTTAGAAAGACTTGTGAAATTTCCATAAACGTGTTATACCTTAATTGCTGTATGATTGTGACACGTAATACAATTTTGTTGTCCCAAATACAAACGGATTTAATTATTACCTGTTTCGTCTTTCAGTAATAATTGAAGACACTGCTTACCGCACTTGTGTTATTTATAAAGGAGAACATTCATGACTCAAAAAGCACACCTGAAATACTTTTAAACTCTATAACATAAACACTTCGCATGGTATGAGATATGGATATGGATGAAATTTCTTCGCCTTTGATAGTTTGCAAATTCACATAATTTTAACTAGTGAACAAAAGTTACTCTGGCGGAAACAAAGCTTACAGATATTACAGAGCTATACCAAACACATTAAGAAACTTAAAACCATGTTTTATTTACGTGTCCCAAAATTTAAAGCCTCGTTAACTAGTACCACAAATGAGGCATCCATAACAGCTATTGAACAGCGTCTAGTAACTGCATGGTAAACAAAACTATTTTTGTAAATTCAATTGCGTGTGTGGATGCCTGAAACGCCTAGGGTCATGATATTCAATCCATTATTATAATTCGATTATTTTTCATACATTACTTACCTATATAGTTTATATTACTGCAATCTATAATGTTACGTGCAGACAAGTTTCGCGTATGTTTGTAAAAGCTTTGATTTTCATTAGCATTACCTTAGTTAGGTATTCCGGACAATATTTGGATACACTGCTTGTATCATATATAATATCGTTGATAGGCAATTGTTTGCACTGTTAATTGTTCTGTCTAACGTGATGCTGTACTATGAGTGCACGTCTTTTAATCAATTTATGTTTAAATTTTGTGTTCTGTTATAATATATATATATATAATATATAATAATAAAACAATATCTCTCCTGATACAGTCTCTGGAGTTTTATTGTTCGCTTTATTAGTATCAAAAGTTATCTATGAACATTCTAGGCGGGTATTCAAAATGATGTGTTGACCATAGCATTGGAGCCTGAAGCTGCATCCTTATTTTGCATGCACGTTCCAGTGGAAAAGGAGGCAAAATTCGTCCCCTTTTCCGTAGGCCAAAAGTATATGGTCGTTGACGTTGGTGGTATGTCCTTACAATTTCAATTATTTTGATAAAGCGTATGTAGCATTATTAGAGTATTTAGTATTACATAATACGCATTGCCATATGAATTGTTAAGCATTTCAGACCATTAATAGTATTGATTATATACATATTGAATGATATGTTTTACACTTATTGCACAATTTAAGTTTGTGGTAAAATTATCGATTTAATGAATACTTTGACCTGTTAAGAATACATAAATTATGCATTTCTAAGAAAACTTGGAACTACGACGGTTCATATTATATGTTTTAAAAATCAACAAGNATACTGATCACATGTGCATGCTTTTATATAAGTTATTATGTTTGAAATTGTAAACCTCAAGCTAATAAACTTACTATACTCACGACAGTTGGGAACGAATTAAGTATCCGTTGGAAACCCCAGCGAATTGAAGCATAGGGCCTTCACATTAGTCGAGCAGCTGGTGACGTTTCTTCTCAAGACGGCAAGAGAGCTGTTGGCTTTGTTGGAGACATCATCAATATGGCTGTTTAAAAGCATTTTTTCATGCATTTTGACCCCTAGGAATTTACCACTTGTGACATTTGCGAGCTGATTGCCATGAAGCTTGTAGGTCGTTCTGATTGGAATGCATGTTTGGTAAAGTAAATGGTGAACATTTGCTTCTGCCATTCTCTCTCACACTGTTACATTTGCTTCAAATCCTTTGTCAGGATGTTTGTGTCTTTGATCTTTCAGCTCGTTTTATGCAGGAAACTGTCGTCTGCAAAAAGGCGTGTGGTGGAGGCTTCTCTTACTGGCATGTCATCCATACACAGTAGGAAGAGTAGGGGACCTAGAACAGAGCCCCAAGGCCATTCGATGTGGCTTGGGGAGGCGATGAGGTGTGACCTTCAACAAGGACTTTAGTGCTTCTGTTTCTGAAGACATTTGTTCCCCACCTCAGCAGGTCAACTGCGGATCCGATAGTGGTCCAGCTTGAAGGGGAATCTCTTTTGGGGTACTTGGTCAAATGCTTCGCTCAAATCTAGTCGCACCACATCAATGTGGTCACAATCGTTCAAGCTGAAGGCCATGTCTTGTATGGTAAGTTCAATCTGGCTTTCGAAGGAACATCTTTTTCTGAAGCTAAACTGATAGTCAGTTAGTATACCATGGTGCTCAAGATGTTTCAAGCCATGACTGTGACCAACGTGTTTCATGGTCTTGCAACAGAATGAAATTAAGGAACTTGGCTAGTTATTCGCAGGTTGTGTGATGCCCTTCTTGAATCCAAAAGAGACCCTAGCATGCTTCCAATCACATGGTCCCGACCTTGCACGATAGAGGCTTGAGCCACTAGGATCAATTCATGGATATTTTCATTGTCCTTTAGAAATCGTGGTGGCAGTCCGTCGGGGCCTTGTGCTATATGGGTATTTAGGTCTAGCAGTAGTTTTCTTATTCCAATTGCGGCAATGTCAAAGGGTTCTACTTAGGAATATATGTCTGAATCCATTGTTGGAGAGTTAGAAAGGTCTTCTTTTATGTTGTTTGTTGACATTTTTGTGCATAAGCAGATTATGTTACAACTCAGTTTATGGCCGAATGGCAAGCTGTTACATCACTTCTCTTTTTAGTATAAACCTCATGCTTCACACAAATATGAACATAACTAAAACATGGCGTCGTAAAGTGGGTCTGAAAATGATTTACACGACATATACATTATACTTTAAATGAGAGGAAATTATAGCACTCTAGCAAATGAAACTTTAAAAAGTATTCACAAATGCATGCATATCTTTAAATGTGCTGTGGGTTATATTGTATGAATGACATGTATATATGATATGTTAATTATAATATCAAATGTTTGTTAACTGTTGAGTAATACAGAGCTAACCCAATAAGGATTTTAAAATCAGGACACTTATTCGATTATATTCATTTCAATTGGTCTAATACAAATAGCTTTAGAACTATCAAGTCAAGTATAAGTATAAATATTGTTTTGCACATTGCTGGTATGCGCACACAGCACACAACTTCATTCAAAAATGAGTCGATTTAAATGAATATCTTTACTGTAAATACACAAAGTTTAAATACATAAATCCAATTATTACCGGTGTTATGACGTTATCAAACATAACAAGGAAACAATGTTTACTAAATGAATCGCTTGTGTCAGTATGTAACTTGCAATTTTAACGTACATTTATCCCCCCATTACCACGTTGAATTATCCCGTTTCATGTCCACTTTTCGCTGTGTTCTTATGTTATTTTATGCTTGGTTATGTCATCGTTAAGAAAGATGCCGGTACTCTTGGGATTCATAGTGCTATTCAGCTGATTCTGTTCGTGTCTAGACAAACGTTTATGATTACTGATTTAGATTTGGTACCACTGCCATCTCCAGTACCGACCCTTCGGGATAAGTCTATCTCTTCTGCGCGAAAGTTAAATCCATACATCTCTACATTTAAGTACCTGACTACATTCTTGGCTATTTCTTCGGCCGCTATGCCCCCTGTTCTTTTGTACTGCATATTTGTTTCTGTCTAGCCGCGTTGTCAATACTTCTTTCATCGATTTTATGACGGCTTTTAAATGCTTTCAGGGGTGTTGCTGCAGTTCTGCTGATTTTTTTCCATCTAATAACTTTTGCTCAAAATTTATATTCAAG